>BPLR01005548.1:0-18672 GCA_021605095.1 Caerostris extrusa | reverse complement strand
GGCCCAACTGTAGCTGCTACAAGATATCACCACCTCCGACCGAACCCAAATACTCAACGGTATTGGTGCAATATTAGTTTCAAGGTCAACAGTAGGGCAGAAGTGGTGCATAGGATATATTTGGACAAAATAACTTATATTGTTTGTGTCACTCAAAGTGCAAGTTAATAGAATGTCAAAACAATAAAGTAGAAAAATACCGCATTTTAGATATTCTTTGGTACTTACGTATTAACGGTACTTTGGCGACAGTTGCGCAATAAAGAGCACACTTGCCAACCGCAGCTACAGATTTGGCGCCAATCTACAATTAAAATTTTTGTTCCAAATAATAAAATATATATGAAACACTTCATTTAAAAACAAAATGCTTTCAAAATATTTTTATTCCAAATAATAAGATTGGCGATACTTAAAAACCGCCAAGTCTGTCGCCAAGGTACCGTTAATACGTAAGTACCTATTCTTTTCATTTGTTTAATCACACGCATTACAATTATACAAAAATAAGTAAGAAATTTAGTTTGTATTCAAAGGAAGATTGGCTTTGGTTTGTTGCTCTACGGATATTTTATGCACACTTTAGGCTAATTAGATCGAAACCTACAATATTACGGGGATTTCTGAACCACTAACGAACATCCATGACCCTGCCAGGTTCGAACCTGAAGCACTGAAGTCCAGAGCGCTAGCCAATTGGCCATCAGGCCGCCAAAGAGAGAGATAGAGTGATATTTATGATGACTGTTTTTGATATTCACTCATAATTTATGATTTCTTTATGATCCTTGAATAAACTTTGTTAAAATATTATCTCAATATATGCAGCTCATTAAAATTTCAAATAATGAGTAAAAAGAAAGATTTATGTATGTATATATATACATTCTCCTTTTAAATATTTAAAAATCCAATTTATTACTCGTAAATTTAAATTAAAAATTATGAGTGATCAGAAAATAAATTTTTTCTCCTCATGTCAGTTTTACTAATGCAATGCGGAAGTCTCTATTTTCAACGCCATTTTGCGAAATATTAACGCAACATACGGTCTTTCGAACTATTTCAGTATGTTGAAAGATAAGAGCTAACACTATGTCTCGGGTGATAAGCAGAACTCTTTTGGTCCGAACGTAGTTTGCTGACCACCTGCGACCCGACCCCGAACACACAACGGAAATAATCTATCTTAGTTCCAAGGTCAAAGGTAGGTGAGAGAAGTTTGGTAGGTGAAAAGGGTATTTTTGGACAAAAGAACTTATAATATTTGCATCACTTGAAGAAGAGCAAGCTGATGTAAGGGCAAAACAATGAGTAGAAAAATTACACATTTTAAATATTCTTTTCAATAGTTTTAAAAAAAAAATCTCATGCATTACAATTATACAAAAAGTAAATAATTTTTCATAAGAGTATATTAGTGAATTTCCGTTTTTAGTTTGTATTCAGGAGAAAATTGTTTTTGTTTTTGTTTTTATTTATTTGTCGTTCTACCGTCATTTTATGCACACTTTAGGCTAATTAAAAGCGAGATACACAGTTTAACGTGGATTCTGAAACACTAACGAATATCCATGTCACCGCCGGGATTCGAAACTGAAGCACCAAAGGCCAGAACACTATCCAATTGACCATCAGGCCGCCAAAGCGAGATTGATATTTATGACGACTGTTTTGATTGATATTCGTTGTTAATTGCGAAATAATTTTGGCAGTTGTTTTGAAATATAAAAGATTGGTTATAGATAAGCAGCATTTCTACTATTCAAAAACGAGTGTTAGTGAAAAAAAAGGAAAAATTTTATTTTCGGGTACAGTTTGATTGAAGTTATCTAGCTAAGCTAATTTAGACTAATGAAAGTAAAATGTATAAATACATAGGTATATGAGATTTTCTCTATTATTATTATTTTTCACAACATATGAAGTCAAGAAACAAAACCCTTGCCACATAGAAGAAGGCAAAAAGTCACAACAATACGGACTGCAGTATTAGCAAAATTTATTCTTTATATGTCCTCTAATTTGCTCGCAGTCGTAATCACCAAATGAGAACATTTTTATTTCTAATTCATATACAAGTCTAATGTAATAATCTGTTGTGTGTTGCTCAATTGCGCTATACGCACTGGGGAGTCTTTCCCGACATTGAAGAAACGTCGGGGAATTTATTCCTCGCTGATGGATTCTACCGCTGTGGCTTGAGACTTGCTACGTTAATCAATTCAAACGAATCTGAGCTGCAATTTTTGGTTTTTAAATTTTAATTAATTGCTACGATGTGCACCTTAATCTAAATAATAGTTATCTGGTCTTTAACTTTTTAATTGTTATTAGTTTTAATTTATTCTATAGCTTGTTTTTTTACTTATGTTAACTTTTAATTATTTTATCTATTTATTTATTTATTTTTTTTGGGGCATCGTCAACGAAATCTTAATTGTACCTATACCTTTAGCTTTTTTGGCCTCTTGTTTTAATTGTTCTCAAGCAAGAGATGTTTTCTTAAATTCTCTATTTTTCTTTTTTTATTACTACTCCTCAATTAAAGCAACTTCATTTTGTGCCAATATTTAAACTACTTTGAGATGTGGAGGTTTTCGTGGTTCTTAAAATCACATAGGAACTCCGTAACAGGTACGCCCGTTGCCCCATATTTGTATATAGCTGCATTATCAGTATCAATACATATAAGGCTGGATTTACTTTTTCGCAGTTTACGACGAAAACAATATTCCCAATTATAATTGAAATAGTTTTAACTTAAAAGGATTTGACAAGCATAAAATAAAAGTAACAGAAAATATAAAAAGATTTCTTTGCGATACAATTAAAGTAAACAAAAATAGTTTCATAAGCCATTTTCTGTGTTCAAAAGAATGAAATAGTGACCCCACGCCAAGATATTTGTGTTAACAGTAAATATCTAGTGCTAACAGTGTTAACAGATATCTAACTATCGGTATTGCAATGTGGTGTCTGTTCAAATAAGTACGTGAGACACTGTTGACCTTGAATATACCACAGCTTCCAGAAACCACGAGATAAGATACACATCTTATTTACTCACAAATAAAAGTTTAGGGGAATAGGGTCAAATTCGTCATATAATGCGTTTTGTAGACTGAGTACGAGACAAGAAAGTCGTTCTTAACCAATTATAAAGCAGTTTTGTCTCAGTGTGGACAAAACCGAGTGAGTCAGCTGATTCAAAGAACCGGTTTGTCGCTCTATGGTCATCTCCTACACATGAGGGCAGACAGGGACCTACAGACAGGGACCTACAGTTTAAAGTGAATTCGAACCAAACACAAACATCCCGGCCACCGCCTGGTTTCGAACCTGGAGCCTTTGCTCGGAGATTTCAGAGGAGTCTTTTTTTTTTTTTCAGTACATCGAAGTCGTCATTTTTTACAAGCTGCCACTCACAACGAGAGATATCGCAGTAAGACAGAGACACTCGGAGCGAGAACGACTCGCTTGTCTCATAGTCTCGTCTGGACGCAGTTTTATCTGAATGTTAGATTTCTAAGTTTTGTTTTCTACAAATTCACACCACACACGCACAAAAAATCAGTTTTAGAATCTGAAAGTTTTGAAAATAATACGAATTTAAATGAGAAAAATGTTTTTTTTTTTTCTTCTTTCTAATGCAGCTGGCAAACACTTAGACAGCTTGGTCTAGGATGCCTTAAAGCAAGCGCTGCACAGACGTTACTCACTTTGCATTACCCAAGGGGCGCGTGTCACTTGAAGATAAGCCACGGACGTGGAGTAACAATGCCGCCGCAACGCTCTACGATACTATTAGGACCGGGACCTACGGTTTAAAGTGGATTCCGAACCACTACAAACATCCATGGCACCGCCGGGACTCGAACCCGAAACCTGTGGTACCGAACGCCAGAGCGCTAGTCCCTCGGCCATTCAGGCCCATGAAAAGAATATATTTAATACAATTTTAATTGATTAAAAACATGGAAAATTAATATTACAAAATGTTTTCCGTAATCCATCAAAATGAAATGTATGTAAAGGAGGGAAGAGATGCATATTTTCGTCGGTTGAACAAATGCGCCAGGCACGTAGAAGGATATGCAAGCAGAGAAGTCGAGCATTTCTGTAGGAGTCGGTTTTAAAATTCGACTCTTCCAATTAAGAACTGGAAAAATGTAATTTTTCCAGTTCTTAATTTGATTTTTTTTTTAATTCTTTTTTTATTTATTTATTTTTTTTTTATTTATTCTTTATTTCCAATGACAGATTATGAACAGTTGCAGCAAAAAAAAAAAGAATAACGAAAAAAAAAACATACAACAACAACAAAACAATACAACAAAACATGCTGAAACAGAGTTCATTAATCTAACAATAATGTCAAGTTGCAGATCTTTAGCCACTAAAAGTGTTACCAGGTGCACCACGGGGAGGTAGATCTTCTGTGCACCCATTTTTCTAATTCTAGGAAATAATGCTAAAAGTAAATGTTAAGGAGGCAATTCAATTGTTTCCTTCATAAAGTACAACCATTAGCAATGAATGACAGTTTTAGCAATGACAAACATTGAGTTTTACAGGTAAACCACGTAATTGGGGAGAGACTTTCTTATGCGGCTTTCTATACTTTTTGCTTTTCTTAACATTAATCCATATAAACGCAACTTACGATCCACATGAAAGAAAATCTTATAGATGCTACTCGATTATTACGAAAAATGAGATTTGGTGTATTGTAAATATAGCATATTTGTGTTTAAAATGGACAATTTTCTTTTTTGTCTTAATATATTATACATTACTTTGGTATCTAATATTGCTATATTATAGGATATAGTCATTTTTTGTGAGGACATTTAGAGTACAAGTATGTCTTTTAAGTTTGTGCAAATACTGTCAGCAAGCATGCAGGAGGGCTGAAACATGGTGGCATTATTATAATCAGTGCTTTCAGAAACGAGAGAATCAAGGATGATTGTGACAATGCGATTTAAACCGTCTCGTATTTATAGTCAGCTCCTCCGTTTTTCTCTCATGCGTCATGCAAATGAAGAGCAATTACCCTTAAAAATCCTTGCGGAAGGAATTGTCTTTATTCCATCACCAGTCGGAGGACTATTCGTGGTACACACAAGGCCCACTGATGTATCACCTTCCCTTGTCTGCCTGGTTGAAGGGGGAGTCAATACCGTACCAAGGGCTACTTGGAAAAGAAAAGAAAAAAAAAGAAAGAAAAGAAAAGTGCAAATACTATATATTTAAAGTTATCAAAAGTACTTTGTTGGAAAAATATTATTTTTATGGAGAGTTCAATAAAAATCATTACATTTATTTCATAGATATTTCTAAATCCATTTGTAAAGATTTTTTTTTTTCTTTCTAATGCAGCTGGCAAACACTTAGTCAGCTTGGTCTTGGATGCCTTAAGGCAAGCGCTGCACAGACGTTACTCACTTTGCACTACCGGGGGCGCGCGTAGCTTGATGGTAAGCCACGGACGCGGAGTAACAATGCCCCCGCACCGCTTTTATTAGGACCGGGACCTACGGCTTAAAGTGGATTCCGAACCACTACAAACAACCATGGCACCAGCCGTAATTCGAACCCGATACCTGTGGTACCGAGTGCCAGAGCGCTACCCACTCGGCCATCAGGCCCCCATTTGTAAAGATAATAGTACATAAAATTATGGAAAAGAGTCAGAAGTCGGCATAAAAATCCGTCGCACATTTTTTGTCCGACTTCTCGACCCTGCATGCCATGTGGCAAAATGCAACATGCATCTTCAAAATGCGAATAGAAAGGATTTTAAAATGTTTCCCAGAGAGAAAAATTAATAATTATTTTAAATACTGAAGAAGAT
Organism: Caerostris extrusa; assembly: GCA_021605095.1. Taxonomy (NCBI): domain Eukaryota; kingdom Metazoa; phylum Arthropoda; class Arachnida; order Araneae; family Araneidae; genus Caerostris; species Caerostris extrusa. Next base: position 12,812 of record BPLR01005548.1, on the reverse strand, counting down.
ATTCACCTCTAGCAAATAAGTAGAATGCATATTTTGTCAGAAAAATAGTGCATTTTTATTTTCGCCATAATTCATAAATGCACTTTTTCTTTCCCTGTTTCATCTATCTTAAATTTATTAATTTTTTTGAATTCATTAATTTTTAATGTAACTGTGGCAGCAGAAATGTTCTTTTTAAATTGAAAAACAATTTGTAATTTTCCTGCCCTGGATACTATACGAAAACTTTTAAATTTTCCGTCTGGAAACTGTGTTTGTGGGGACTTACGGTGCAGTGCAACATAGACAGAAAATTTTTATAGTTATTATTTTTCAATATTAATTATTTTAGTAAGATTTAATGTATGTGTTTACAATATTTAATGTATGTGCTTACTATATTTAATGTATAAAGTATAATTTATAAGTAAAATATTTTATTCCGTTTGGGCATATAGGAAAAGAAGATATTAGAGAGTTTTTGCATACCGTATTTTGGACGTCCGTTAGCTTTTTCTCCCTAGCGCATGCTCATAGGAAATTGCGCATGCGTATCTGTAATAATGTTTCCTATGAGCATGCGCGCTAGGCAGAAAAAGCTAATGGACGTCCAAAATACGGTATGCAAAAAAAACTCTCTAATAGCAAAAACTTTTAAATACACTTAACATTATACAAAGATTGAATTTTTAAAATATTTAGTGAAATCGTTTAGTAATTTCATCGTATTGAAAAACACTGAATAATTTTTTTGTCATTTTTTTTTGTCAGAGTGTCTTACATCTCATGAATTCTTTAAATTCATAAAACATATTATGGAATAATGCGTTAAGAGAAATTATTAAGCATTTTCTTTTTATCATGTTCGAACGGAGCATTCTTGTAGAAATATCGTATATTAACTTTTAAATTTATTTTACCATATTTTTAAATTTCCTCTTAATCTTATTGGAAAATGGAAACTGCGTTTGTGGGGATTTACGGTGCAGTGCAATGACAAGAAATTTTGATTGTTATTATTTTACAATATTAACTTTTTAGTAATATTTAATGTATGCTTCTAAATATATAATAAATCATAAATTTTATGTACTTTTATATATTTTATAAATTATGTAGTGTAATTTTTATCTAAAATAGTTTATTCTTTTTGGGCATATAGGAAAGGAAGAAAATAGCAAGAACTTTTTTAAATACACTTAATATTACACAAAGAATGAATTTTTAAAATATTTAGCGAAATGAAAGGAAAAACACTGAATAACAAGGCGGTTTTTTTAAATATCTGATCTAAATATCTCAAAACATATTATGTATTGTTAAAGAATCTTGTATTCTTTATAAATTCCCGTGTCACGATGTTTGTTCGGGATGAACTCCGAAACTAACAATATTTTAACTTTTTTTTTCTTAAATGTGTGTTTTTGTTCCAACTATTATGGATTTTCAATTTCGTCATTTGCGTTAAGGGCCAATCGAACGATTTTCATATTTCGTCATTTTATATCTTGTTAGAACGTGTGTTTTGTTCCAACTTGAGCATTTTTATTTAAATACAAATCGACGATTTTCTATTTCGTATTTGGCGCCATTAAAATTCGTCGAACGATTTTCATATTTCGTCATTATTATATATAACTCCCGTGTCACGATGTTTGTTCGGGATGAACTCGAAACTAACAATCCGATTTTAATTTTTTTTTCTTAAATGTGTGTTTTGTTCCAACTTGAGAGATAGGATAGTTTTTATTTTTATTTAAATACGAAATTGACGATTTTCATATTTCGTCATTTGGCGCCATTAAAATTCGTCATTTGGCGCCAAATCGAACGATTTTCATATTTCGTCATTATTATATATAACTCCCGTGTCACGATGTTTGTCCAGGATGAACTTCGAAACTAACAATCCGATTTTAACTTTTTTTTTCTTAAATGTGTGTTTTGTTCCAACTTGAGAGATAGGATAGTTTTTATTTTTATTTAAATACGAAATCGACGATTTTCATATTTCGTCATTTGGCGCCATTGACGTCATTTGGCGCAACTAAAATTTTCAATTTCTCATCCGATGGACGTAATTTTGAAAGTACATTCAAAATACAAGGTCAGGTGTACCATAAGATCAGGTCGTTGGTGCCAATACCTAACGAAGAGCCAAAATTTCTTCAAATTTATTTTATGGGCAGTTCTGAAGAACGTGTGACAACTCGAAGTCAGTATAATTTTATCGCAAGTACAAAGAGCAAGCAAGTACAAAGACAACAAGCAAGTACAAAGAGCTATTGTAGAATTGTTGGAAAATCTTTTAGAAAAACATAACCAACTTATTAAATTATTTAACGATTTATTTATTTTGACGATTAATCAATTTATTCAGAACGATTAATCAATTTATTCAATTTATTTTTTATTATCAGACATCAATTTATTTATTTTGACGAAAGACAGGTTAATAAGAAATATTGTTCATCGTCTAGTTCTTAGATAAATGAAAGTAATGATTATTAAAAATTAAATTAGGTACAATAATTATAAAACAGTGTTAAAAATCTACCTCATTCATTAAATTAATAAAAATTAAACATTTTCTATTCGTTGAAGCTTAATTTGAACTTTTCATCATTCTTTACCAATCACTTCCTTTACAATACCAATTATAGTATCTAATAATTGAACGAAATACAAGAAAGCCACAGCAATGCGTGGCCGGGTCTGCTAGTATCGTATATTAAGTAAATTTATTTTACCATATTTTAAATTTCCTCTTAATCTTATTGGAGGCGGGTATTGTTACAAAGGGTTTTGCTTTTATCGGAGAATTTCATACATTAAGGCATTTTCAAATAATTTTCGAAAAAAAAAATGGCAATTCTTTTCCTGTCCCAATGCTTGATAACCAATTTAACTGTAATATTTTAATATTGAAAGATAAGGAAGTTTTTCGGAATAAATGGTTACTATATGTGTATTAAACATATTGTAACCATTTATTGCCTTCTTCATTGGGTCAAGGTCGTCTGCCAAGGTCGTCTGTGATGGTCGTCTGTGATGGTCGTCAGTGATGGTCGTCTGTGATGGTCGTCTGTGATGGGCCAAGGTCGTCTGCCTGCTCATAGATTTTGAGACAGGAGACGTTTTTACGGGTAAGAGTTGTCCGCCTAACGCACAGGGCTCTAAAGTCATATTAGGCCGGACCTACGCACAGTTTAGAGTGGAATGCACTACAAACATGCATGGCACAGTCGGGACTCGAACCGAAATATCAAACGCCAGAGTGTTAGTCACTCGGCCATCAAGTTCCAACCATTTATTCAGAAAGCAATAAACCTATTTCAGTATTCAAATAATTGAATTTTGAACACAGAATGGCATAGTAGTATAATTTAAGAGAAAAATGTTTTTCCCACATAATGCAAATTCTTAAATTACGATATAATTTTGCGTTATTTGGAATTTAACGCTTTAAATGGGAACGAATAAAATAAACGATATCTATTGTAAACTTTACAATATCATGTTAAATGTTCATTTTCAGGCTTGCAATCTGACTAATGAATTGAAACCGAGATTTATTACACTTTCTTTAAACAACCTTTGAAAGAAGTGGAAGCGTAACGAATTCGATTTCGACGCTGTGTTACACCATTCTTAAGAGGGATTGGCTCCTAGCTAAAATATTTGCAGCTTTAAGAAAAGGGTGAACTCTCTTATTGTACGAAAACTGAATAGGTACCAGTTTACCCCTTTTGTAAAGTGGGGTAGAATAGCAGCTGTTAAAATGTGGTGTACGTCCTCCCCCCCCCCCAAAAAAAAATCCATCGTGTTTTTTACTTTGTATTGTATGCGGGGCATTGCTTTGTATGCTGCGGTTCATTACAGCACCAACCTGTTCGGAAGAGTCTTTTTAGAAGAAATGTTTTGTGTCTGCTATCTGTGGGTTGGGCATGAAAAATCGAAAGGGGGAAGTAATAAAGAAAAACGAGGCTCGGCGGCACGTGAACATCGCTTTAACTATGTTTACAGACCTGCCCCCCCCTCACTTCACGCCCTTTTGTCTGTCTCGGTCCCAGTTTCCCTCTCCCTTTCGGTAAAGGGTATCTGAAACCCTTTCACCTGCAGTGTCTAATTTTTTAAAAATTCCCGAACTGTAGTTGAATCTTTTTATTTTACCTCCCTTCGTTTCCCCATATGGTACAAAGATGGTCAAAAACGCAGCAAGACTCCACAAATGATTTATATTGAAATCTTCTCTATTGTACGCTATTATAGGTATATAAGAATACGACACATCGCAAAAACGTATTTTAGTTGGGGTGTCTATAGAATGGCTTTTCTTAGGGTTGATAGACAGATCCTTGTAACCTATCATTAACGGTCGTTAAATAGAAAAAGAACATTCCATATGTCAAACCAAAATGCTCAACCAAAATGACGGTAGTCACTGCTCGTGTTGAGGGTATATCCAACTGGTATGACTCCATTCCTGGCTTTTTCTGTATATCAGGAAATTTCTAGAATCTTTTAAATGATTCCAGTTACCGGGATGGGGGAGGCAATACCTTTTTTTTCCCTAAAAAACCCCCGAAATTAAAAATCATTTAACAGATTTTTCAAACAAGATTTATTTTTACCTTTAGACTGGAGATTATTGATATGACGAAAAAGCTAATTATAGCTATAAATAATAATCTTAAATTACTTTTATAATAACCATTTATTATAAAATTAAGTAAAGTAATAAAATAAACTAATAATAACTAATAATATTATTTATTAGTTTATTTAAATAATAATGATATGTTACTTTTTGTGAGCTTCACATTTGTGGCGTCATATTAAATTTGTAGCGTCATGACGCTAGTCACAATTGGTTTTTCTACACGCCAGGAAATTTCTAAAATCTTTTCAATAATTCCAGTTAGGGTGGGGGATGGGGAGGGAGAACAATCCATTTTTGGTCCTAAAAACCCCCGAAATTGAAAGTCTTTTAACAGATTTTTCACACAAGAAATCTTTTTACCGTTAAACGGAAGATTATTGGTATAAATTTGACGAAAAAGTGTTAATTACAGCTTAAAATAATAATCTTAGGTCACTTTTATAATAATCATTTATTATAAAAGTAAGTAAAGTAATAAATTAAACAAATAATAACTAATAATATTATTTATTAGAGTTATTAGAGAATTATTATTTATTAGTTTAGAGTTATTTAGAGTTATTAGGGGAGAGCAATCCGTTTTTTGTCCTATTATTAGAGAGTTATTATTATTTAGTTTAGAGTTATTATTTATTAGTTTTATTTATTAGTTAATATTTATTAGTTTAGAGTTATTTAGAGTTATTAGGTGAGAACAATCCATTTTTTGTCCTAAAAAACCCCGAAATTGAAAGTCTTTTAACAGATTTTTCACACAAGAAATCTTTTTACAGTTAGACGGAAGATTATAGGTAAAAGTTTGACGAAAAAGTGTTAATTACAGCTTAAAATAATAATCTTAAGTTACTTTTATAATAATCATTTATTATAAAAGCAAGTAAAGTAATAAAATAAACAAATAATAACTACTACTATTATTTATTGGTTTACTTTAAATAATAATCATATGTTACTTTTTGTGAGCTTACACATTTTTTGAGGATCATACTAATACATACATGATAATAATGCCTGAAAATCTGAAACTCTGAATGTTTTGCATTTTTTATAGTTCAAACATAATTTTTACAGTTTAAAAAGCATTTAAAATGCATACTACATCACATTGATACTATACACATTGTATTGCTACTCCTTCTGTCCCATAATAATAGTAGTAACAAAAAATATATAAAGAACGGAATATTTATTATTAAAAAAAAATAGATTGAATTGAACAATAAATTAAAAATATTTCTCCTAATTTTTATTCAGAAATTTTTTATCGATGTGAATATAATTTTATCAAGTAAATAATGATAATATCATAGTTTGGTTTGTCGCTCAACGGATATTTTTTTGCACACTTTATGCTAATTAGACCGGGGCCTACTGTTTAACGAGGATTAGTGCCAAAAACCAGAGCGCTAGCCAAATTACCCATATAATATCACGTAAATAGAATCAATACAAGTCAATAAGTTTTTCGACAGGAAATACTTTTGACATATAGAATTCTATGCGTTGTTCCTTATTCTTTTCTGAAGAAACACTTTGATAGTGCTTGAAACTCGCTTCATGGATTTATTATTTTTTTTTGTCAAAAATTCGAATATTGTAGATTTGGAACTTCAATGGCGGAACTATCGTCTTATGGAGCCCCTACTGCTAAGAGGAATACGTCTAAATTTTTCAATTTTTTCTCCATAATCTTTGCAATTACAATCCCAATTTTGTTGTTTCAAAGAACCAACATTAGCGACATTTTTTGCACACTTTAGGATAAGTAGACCGGGTCCTACAGTTTCATGTGGATTCTAAAAAAACTATAAACATCCATGCCCACTCCAGGGTTCGAACCTGAAATCTGCAGTGCCAAAAACCAAAGCGCTAGCCAATTACCCATATAATACCACGTAAATACAATCAATGCAAGTCAATAAGTTTTTCGACAGGAAATACTTTTGGCATATGCGATGTTCCTTATTCTTTTCTGAAGAAACAATTTGATAGTGCTTGAAACTCGTTCATGGATTTTTTTCAAAATTCCGAATATTGTAGATTTGGAAATTCAATGGCATGAACTATCGTCTTATGGTGCCCCTACTGCTAAGAGGAATACGTCTAAAATTTTCAAGTTTTTTCTCCATAATCTTTTGCAATTACAATCACAATTTTCTAATTGCAAAGAATCAACATTAGCATAATCAACATTAGCGACATTTTGTTTGCATACTTTAGATAAAGTAGATAAGTGTAGTATACTGTAGATAAGCCTACAGCTTCATGAGGATTTTGAACAACTATAAATATCCATGCTCCGCCAGGTTTCGGACATGAAGCCTGTGCTACCAAAAGCCAGAGAGCGAAGTTTTCGACAGGTAGATTTCTATGCGATCTTCCTTATTCTTTTCTTAAGAAACTGTTTGATAGTGTTTGAAACTCGTTTTATGGGGTTTTTTTTCTTTTGAAATTTGAAATAATGTAGATTTCGAACTTGTAGTGTCGTAAAGTAATGTCTTATGATGCTTCTCGTGTTTAGAAGAATACGACTAACTTTTTCAAATTTTTCTCCAAAGACTTTGCATTTACATTCACAGTTTTGTTGTTTCAAAGAATTAACATACGATTCATTTTGACAATTATTTTCGGAAGTAAGTTTCCAAATTCGGAGCCTGAATGGCCGAGTAGCTAGTGCTCTGGCGCTCGGTATCACAGGTTACGGGTTCGAGCCCCGGCGGTACCATGGTTGCTTGTAGTGGTTCGGAATCCACTTTAAATCGTAGGTCCCGGTCCTAATAGGATCGTAGAGCGTTGCGGGGGCATTGTTACTTCGCGTCTGTGGCTTATCTTCAAGTTACACGCGCCCCCTGTGTAATGCAAAATGAGTAACATCTGTGCAGCGCTTGCCTTAAGGCATCCAAAGTGTTTGCCAGCTGCATTAGAAAAAAAACGCAGTTAAACGCATAATGAATAAAAAAATAATTTTTCAAAAGTATCAATTTCCGTAATTTTCTTTCCCCGTGTATAAAATTTTTCAAAATTTCATCTTTTAATGGAAATATTACAGAAACACGTTGAATTAAGATGAATCACACCACATAATGGGAATCTTTCCCTCTTTATTACGAAATACTTCTCACTACTGTTATATAAACACTAATCTTTTCTACAAAAAGGGTCACGAGTTTATACGTGTACATATAGATATTCTTATTGTAGATTAACACAGAGATCCTTGGCCGCGTAGCGGCCACTAGCTTCTTCACTGTAAAATATTGAAACATAGCGGTGGTCTCATGCCCTTTGAGTTAATAAGAAAAATAGATAATTCAATGCCCTTTTTTAAAAAAAGATTTATTTATTTATTAAAATTAAAAAATGAAAAATAACAAACATTTCAAAAGTGTAGATGTCAATGAAATCAGTTGCATGTAAAAAAAAAAAATAATAATAAATAAATAAAACAGAAGCGAACTTTTTTTCATCTAGGCAATTGTAAAGAATTAATTTAAAATATTTAGAACAGTGCGAGTTCGTTTGCTATGTTTGCGGGAAGAAATATCATAATCGTAATTTTGCAGGATATTTAATACAGGGTAATTGATGCTTCGCATATCATTATAGAATTTAGTACAAATTTTGTGAACAAATTGTGTTAAACTTGGAATCGAGAGAGCTCGTCTAATATCGTCAATACGTAAGTACCAGGGTGAATTCGTTAACAGTCTGAGAGTTTTGTTCTCAAGCCTTTGAATAATTTCAAAATTTGTACGTGCAACAGAACCCCAAACTGTGCTTGCATAAGCTAATACTGAGATAAGAGAGATATATTAGAATTTTGAGAGGTAAGAGGTAAAGCTGAATTTCTATTGATTAAAGGATAGAAAATTCTAAATTGAGTATTGAATTTATTTCTAAGGTTGTAGATATGCGATCTGTAGTTAAGTTTACTATCAAGGATAATTCTAAGTACTTAGTTTCTTTAGATCAGGTGATATAATTATTATATATTTTAATATTAATCGGGTTATAGGATTTTTTGCAAGTGAAAAGAACTGCTTCAGTCTTGTCTACATTTAATTTTATCTTCCGGTTAATGAGCCATTTTTCTAAATCGATGATATAATTTTGCAAATTTTCCTGGATAGTGCAAGTTTTTCGGCCTTGCTTTAAGATTGCAGTGTCGTCAGCATACAGACTAATTTTAATATTGTTCTTTTGTGGAATATCGTTGATAAAGATATTATAGAGGAAAGGAGCTAGAATGGAGCCCTGGGGCACACCAGCGTGAATATCACGAATTGAGGAATTAAGAGGTAAAGCTGAATTTCTATTGATTAAAGGATAGAGAGTTCTAAATTGAGTATTGAATTTATTTCTAAGGTTGTAGATATGCGATCTGTAGTTAAGTTTACTATCAAGAACATAAGATATGTGTTGCTAAATATAGCGATTGGCCCATATCACGTCACGGGCTCTGTAGTTCATTTTAAATTGTCTGGCTTTGAAAATATAAACAGATTATTTTGTCTGGCAACTTCTTCTGACAACCGTACCGATTACGGAGTACCAACAGGGGGAAATACCCCTTAAACCTCCTCATCTTAATTCATAGATATGCTTTAAGTTTTAGTTGGCTGCTTAATTAATGTTGGTAGAAATACAAGATAAAGTTTCAAGAATTCAAGTTAAATGGTACTAAAAAAAGATTAAAAATACTAATAATAAAAAAGTAAAATGCAAAATAAAAGAAATTAAAGTTAAACTTAAATTCAGTACAATTAGGGACCAGTTGTCGATGCCGAAACTATTGAACAAGTAAACAGAGTATAAACTCATTTCAAAATAATAGTACACAAAGGGTTATGCTGAACGGTGGGAGCCTAAATATCCTCAAAATAGTGTCTGAGGTTTACGTTTTTGTCCAGTTTACGTTTGTAAAAATTAATTTAGCCATCGCTTAGCAGAGTCTGAATTTCGTAGTGCTTGTTGTAGTATTTAAACAATCGCTTCTTCATAATGTTCCAGAGTTATTAAATTTTGTTATATTCTTGTCGCTATTGAATTTGATAATTCTTGGAATTTTGTAACGACAGGGCCATTTTCTGTGTTTAGAGGGGGCTTGCTGAAAAACCGCAAAGGGACTCCCCACACACACAAAAATTAAGAGGAACCTTTAAGAGTAGAATTCCCGTTCTTGTAGTATTCTGACCAATAGTTTTATAAATTGTTTCGTAACTATATATTTATTTCTTGTTAATTTCCTGTTTAAATTTATCCAATATACTATATTCACTATATTGGGGCCTGATTGGCCCAGTGGCTAGCGCTCTAGCGCTCGGTGTCACAGGTTTCAGGTTCGAGTCCCGGTAGTGCCATGGATGTTTGTAGTGGTTCGGAATCCACTTTAAACCGTAGGTATCGGTCCAATATGATCGTAGAGCGTTGCGGGAGCATTGTTACCCCGTGTCCATGGCTTATCTTCAAGTTACACGCGCCCCCTGGGTAATGCAAACGTGAGTAACGTCTGTGCAGCTCTTTCTTTACCTTTAAGGCATGCAAGACCAAGCTGTCTAAGTGTTTGCCAACTGCATTAGAAAGAAAAAAAAATATTAATAATATGTAAGAAATAAATTTAATATATATTTTAAGTAATATTCATATTTTTTTTCTTACTAAATATTGAAAATATGTATTCTTCTAATGACAGTTGGACATGACTAATTTCTGATTACAAAAATGCCAGTATTACTTTTGTTTTATTACCTGTGGAAGATTTCTATTTCTTAAAAATAACTGAAGGTGTGAAATAGTAAATTATTTTATCAATAATTATTTGTGAAACAAAACAAAAGACACAATAAATCTTTAGGTTGTCGGAAAATTTCTTTTAAATGTGATGTGCCAATATGCAGAGGCAATTATGTTTGGTTAGTTTTATCGCTCTAAGGTCATTTCGTGCACTCGTTAGGCTAATTAGATTGGCACCAACAATTTAATATGGATTCCGTATCACTAACAAAGATCCATGCCACCACCAAGATTCGAACCTGAATTCAAAGGGAGAGCGCTATCCAATTAGGACAATGAGAATGAAATTCCATGTATTTGCTTTTTACTAGAACTGAAAATAAATGGAACAGGTGGTTTCAAGTCCTCCCCAGGAAAGATTTTACATATGCAATGCAATGTGTATAAGTTTTAAATAGGAAATAATTTTTTCGCTATTTCATTTAATATCTCCTAATGCTTTTTGTGGCCGGATGGCCGATTGGCTAGCACTCTGGCCTTTGGTCCCACAGTCTTCAGGTTCGAATCCTGGCGGTGACATAGAAGTGGTTCAAAATCCACTTTAAAGTGTAGGTCCCGGTCTAATTAGCCCAAAATGTGCACAAAATGACCATAGAGCGATAAACTAAATCAATCCTAATTTTTTTCAAGGTCAGGTTAATTTTATTCTCCCGTATCTGAATACAATAGTCACATTTTCATTAAAACATTTCTCTTGCCCTAGAAAAGAATTTAAGTGATGAACATTTTCTTCAATATGCAAAACAAAAATTTATTTATTTATAAGAGAAAAAGTGTTTTGTTTCTGTAATGCTTGAGGACATTCATTTAAAACAAACTTTAGATTATGAAGCAAGAAATTTTATTGGGAAAGATTTTAATCAAAACTGTTCTGTTTCAAGTGCGTTTGTGTTATTGATTCATAGTAGTCATCGTCATCGTATAAAGATGTTGCATTTGTTTTAATGACTAACCATGTTACAAATGGATAAATTATCCATCAGATCTTAAATCGGTAATCTGCGGACTAGAGAACATTGTTTAATTGAGCGATTGTCAGTGTGATAGTTACTGATAATCGCTCAATTAATCGTAAGATTATGATTTACTGTTCCTCTAAAGCCATTATTTCTAATGTTTTTTATGATGCTGTTCAATCTTTATCTGCTTTGAAAATTTTAAAACGAGACCGCCATTTCTGCATTCGATTCTGTTCGCGCTAAAAATATTCGAAATAATTGGTTAAATCAAAAGAATAGAGACCAAACCATAAATTTTTCCTTATTAATAATGCAGAATGGGTTCCAAATTAAATTGGGCATCATTTTTAAATTAAAAAAATGTTTGTAATGAATCTACTAATCTACTGAAGTTTGACTACGTTTTAAATTCAAAAACATTATGGCTAAATAATCTTAAAAGACAAAATATCAGTTCGGCACTTCAAATATTATAACAACCCCAGGGTATTTAAAAATTTTCTATTAACTTCCTTATTATTTATTTTTTGCATCAATTTCGAAAAAAGATTTTGAAATGCAAATGATCTGGGCACAAGTTATTTCACATTTTGTGTGTTATTACGTCCATGCTGTAACGATGAAAATAAGTGTAATAGTTAAGAAATTTTTTTATAGACATCATTATCATCCTATTTCGCCTCATGGCTTACCGTCAGATTACGAAACACGAGAATTTCTTCTTTAAGGGGTAGGTTTATTAGCTCCCTTACGCCCAACTCCACTTCGTCGCTCTACGGTCCTGTTAAACCGGACGCACTGTTTAAAGTGGATTTCGAACAGACATCCATGGCTCCTAAGCCCGTGTACCGAACGCCAGTTACTCGGCATCTAGTTATTTTGATATTTTTAAATTAATTCGTAGTTAAAGACAAAGGAGGGTTATTATATCCTACGAGTTTTAATTGATTTGGTTTTGTACTATTATATAACAGTAACTGATCCATTCTGAGAAATAATTTTTGTAGTTTGAAGTCCCCTATGCTCTAACTATAGGCATCCTTTTGAAATTGATTTTGTTATGCCAAATCATATGAACGGAATGTTCTAATTGGTTTTTTAAAAATCATTATTGAATAAATAAAAGTAATCCAAAACTAAAACATTAACGAATTAAATTTGTCAAGATTGCTTTCATTTATTTTTAATTTGTAATTTTGTAAAAATTATTTGTATTAAATAAAATATGCGTGAAATTTGTATGTGCTTGACAGCTAAGATACTTCATGCCGCCTGATAGCCAAAGTGCAGTTCAGCTCTGGAAGATAGTGCCCCTTTTGTGAACAGGCTTCAGGTTCGAATTGTGTGTGCCATGGATGTTTATTAGAGTCTTGGAATCCACGTTGAATTGTAGGTTCCGGTCTAATTAGCCTAAATGG
>BPLR01005547.1:0-47615 GCA_021605095.1 Caerostris extrusa | reverse complement strand
GTTACGTATTGCTGATAGTACGATGATAAACTCTTTTTGTGTAATAGATGCATTCTGCAAATAGAGTATTTTTAAAAAAAAAGGACTTCACCTTGAGTACGGGTACGTTCTGTAATTTTTAAAAATTCTATAAATCAAAAACGACGAGTTAAAAAATTAGCCTAAAAATCTCACAAACCATTTTGCAGAAATTAAAAAAATAATAATAATAATAGTAATAATAATAAAAAAAAAACCGTTAAATTATTTTTTATTATATTTATCATATTTGTTTAATAAATTTCTTTTGAAAGTTTGAAAAAAAAATTTATTTAAAAGCTTAAAAAGAAAACCTCGAAATAATATAATAATGGCTTTTATGGTTGGTAAATATTGAATATTAAGTGGGTCATTACCTAATTGTAAAATGCTAAATCTTAGATCAAATCAGATAGAAATTTGCTCTACTTACCTTATATCCATAAAAATCACCAGGAGTAAAAATAGTTAAATATTTTTTTTCTTAATAAAAAGTTTTTTAGAAATTCAATATATTTTTTATTTTATTTATTTATTTGTTGTTATTACTTGATCAATTTATGCGATTTTAGAATATGGTTAAATTAAAAATATATCTAATAATCATTGAAAGATTTCGAATGATTCAACGTCATGCATTTCAGCTGCTGCCATTTTTGAAAGCAACCAATATTAATTAATTAGAAATGGAGTTTTGAGCGTTCTATGGTTTTTTGGGGATAATCTTTTATACGAACTTCCTTCCTAAGTAAAGCTTCAAAATCACTTAAAAAGGATCCTCATAAAAGGAGATCTTATTGTCAGTCCTAAATAATATATAAAATAATATAATAATAAATAATATAAATATCAATCACTATAATAAATATAGATAAAATATCAAATAATAGTTTAAGCGGATGAAAACTTGACACGTGCAAGGAGAATTTCACAATGTGACGTCATTTCCCGTTCAGTTCATTTTGACTTTTTCATATCTAGATAGGCTTACATGTTATTTCACATTTAAAAATGACCAAATGAATTGCCGATTTTCCGGTTTTCTAATTTCTGTTTAGATTTCTGTTGTGATGTAAATTTTAATTTTTAAAATCCTATTTTAATAATATATTATTTAAAGAAAACAAAATGAATTAAAAAAAAAAACAAAACACAGCATATAAAGCTTAAAAACGAAAACCTCAAGAAATAATGCAATAACGTCTTTTTGCTGGTAAATATCGAATATTAAGGGGTTATTACCTAATTTCATGCTTTTTTTTTAAAGTTAAAATCTGTTTTTAAAATATAATATTACATATTCGCATTAGACGACAAATCTACTATATCGAATTATTTTCATAATAATTTCAGTACTTACGCTAAAAGTTCTATCCTCTTTTTTCAAGAATTTTTTTGAAGGAAACTTTAAAAATTGGGAAATTCAATGAAACTCATTGGTGATATAATTTCTTTGTTATTTTATAAATAAATATCGAGGCAATTAAGAACTATCCTATCTGGTTTAATTTCGACGGTATAAATAATTTGTATGATTATTGCATAAATAAATAATTAAACTCATAGGAAATAAGATTTTTGGCTTAAAATGTTAAATAATTAATACCAGAATCAATACTAGATAAATATTTTACATTAAACTCTTCATTAAAGACTTCAAAAATAGTAAATCAAAATTGTTATATTGTAAATCAAATACTCATTTTTTCAATTATTATTAGAATAATTGAAAATTAGAGTTAAAACTATTAAAATTATTATTACTATTAATATATATTTATTATTTGTGTTTATTTATTTATTTTTTGTAAATGAAAACTTAGTAATATATAAATATCTCAGGAAGTTTAATTCGTTAAAACATAAATAATAATAATAATAAATAAAAATAAAAAAAAATTCTAAAAAAATGCGTTTAATACAAAATTAGACAAGTCATATTTGTTAGCGTATAAAATAGCCAGCAGATATGATCTCCTTTTTTGCCTGACTTCATTTACGTCTTAATATGTTTCCTTTGGAAAGTTTGTCGTCCAAAAATATAAAAGATATTTCGTCTAATCTGAAAGATTTGTCGTCTAAAATTTTGTTCAAACATTTCAAAACTAAATATCCCCATATAAATTCATTCAAGCTATCATTTCAAATGCCAAAACAATTAGATATCAATATTTGTGAATCTAATACTCATATAATAATTTTTCAGAATAATTTTATAAGAATTTTTCTAATACCTATATAATAATATATGGGACCTGAATGGCCGAGTGGCGCTGGCTCTCGGTACCACAGGTTTCGGGTTTTGAGTCCCGGCGGTGCCATGGATGTTTGTAGTGGTTCGGAATCCACTTTTAAATTGTAGGTCCCGGTCTAATAGGATCGTAGAGCGTTGCGGGGGCATTTTACTCCGCGTCCGTGGCTTATCTTCAAGTGACACGCTTGGGTCATGCAAAGTGAGTACGTCTGTGCAGCTCTGGCCTTAAGGCATCGAAGACCAAGCTGTCTAAGTGTTTGCCAGCTGCATTAGAAAGAAAATATAATAATATATCTTATATTGCATTCTTATTTTATTAATTCTTTAATTCATTCCTTTAATTTTTCTTATTTTGTTAAATTTTATGAATTAAATAAGGCTTTGTGAATGACGACAAAAATTAATGCCGTAATAAAATGGATTACAAAATTTTTCCATACTGAAAAACGAAAATTATTAAAAAAAAAAAAAAGAAAATTTTTATTTTAAAAATCCTTTGTTCACATTTATAGTAACTAACTAAATAAAAGAACAGTTGAATTCATTAAGCATAAAGTGGAATGATATATTTTAAATAAAACAAATAAATAAATACAGAAACCGTTAATGTATAAATCTAAAATACGAACGCACTTTAAGAACATTTAAAAGGGGCCAAAAAAAAAAAAATAAATAATAATAATCGAAATAGAAAAATAAATAAATAAAAAAAAAAAAGGAACATAAAATCGAATTACAATTGTGAATAAAAAATATGAGAATAGGATAAGATTGCAAATGTGAAAATAACTCAAGATAAATTAATCACGTGATTTTTGTTGTTATTATGATTGTTGCGGTATAATAAATTATTATCTTTCAAATTCCAAACTATCTTTTGTATCGAAACAATACTATTTTTAAAAATTTCCAGCAATCAAATTAATACTTGTGCAAAATTTGGACGAAATCGGCACAATCAAAACTATTTTTTTTAAAGTCAGTTTTTAAAATTTAGAGCGTTCTTTTTATTTTCCAAAGACTTCCTAGATTAGAATATCACTTTATTTATTATGAATTAAAAAATTCCTTTTATTATCATCATTTTATTAAAACTTTTATTTTTTAAATCAATTTATTTACTAAGAATTTCCAGTTTTTCTCATATATATTTTATTAACTATGAAAAAAAAAATAATAATAATTCACTATTTTTGTTGATGAGAAATCAAAGGAATAATCAAGAAAGTTTGAGTTGCTCAAAATTAAATGTTTGAAATCGTGATGTTAGCAAAAAATCAACGATAATTGTTAGTTATATCTAAAATGCCGCAAATAAAAAAAAAAACATTTTTGATAGTAAAACAATAAACAAAATTATTAAAATCCTTTAATTTATTTATCATATTTTTGCAATAGTACCATTTAAAATATCAGTATCAAGAGGATATATTTTTTTTTCGGAAATTATATTCATTCTTTCTTTTACAATTTTCTGAGTTTGAATAAAAATTTTACAAATATAATTTTTTGGGATGCTTACGGAAAACATTAAAAAAAAAAAAAAAAAAAATAGCTAAACAATAAAGAATATTATTTTCGTAAATTTATTAAATCTTTTTGTTTGTTTTTAATATATATTTGCATTTTTTTGGTATACAAAAATGAAGCATCGAATGAGGAAAAACAACTTCGCATATTTTAAAACTAAAACATTGTTTATTGAAATCTTTTACAAAAAATAAATAAAATACATTATAAAAATAAGTTTCATGTAAGGATAAAAATAATAACATGCATTATAAACAAAAAATTCAACTAACAAACTGCAATATTATACTAGGGCATATTTTTAATCAAAATTACACAAAAACACAACAACTAAATAAAAAGAATAATTTCTATTGAGACGTATTAACTTTTAAAACAAACATCAACCGATAATAGTTTTTAAAAAGAAAACCTCATATTATAATAAACAGTTACGGTCTCAAATAATGAACATAACAAAAGAGTAATAATATATTGTTCGTTTATTTATTTATTTTTCTTTTCTAGTCATCACAATAGAAGAAATATAATTGAAGTTCTTAATTTCATTTCGCTTTAGTTTACAAAGTTGTCAAACAATTTTTATTTATTTTTTTATGTTTTATTATTCGCGGCATTTTGTTTTAGAAAGTTTGAGAAACAAATTTGCTTTTGTTCAGAATTTAAATTTGAGAATTGTTTTTCTTTATTTCTTTCTTTCAAAATCTTTATTTATTTTATCAGAATCAAAATCTTTATTTATTTATTTTAATTTCTACAAAGAATAAAAGAAAATTAATTTTAAATTGAATTTAATTTAAATTTTCTTTTAATTAATCTTAATTATAATTTAATTACAATTTAATTAAGTTTTTAAAATTATATTCCAGGATCAAACGATTTTTTTCATTCGCTAAATTTTAATTTCAGACTAATTTATCGATTGTTCTGAATTTAAATTAAATGAATCGATACATTTTGATGATTCAAATTTTCCGATAAATTAAAATTTAGAATTCTCAATTGCTGTTTTGACACTTTTAAATAAGAAAATAAATAAATAAACAAGCTGAAATCTTTTTCTTTAGCATGAAAATAAATTATAACTAATTTCTATTTTTCACGTATAGTTTGAAAAAGTGCAATTTTCACCTTTTAATTAAAATTTCAGTTTGCTTTGAATAAAAACTTTCTGGTAAACCGAACAATTTTTGGCGCAACATTAAATAATGCTTGAAAGCTACAATTCAAATTAACACTCACGAGTACACAGTATACATTTCAAAATAATATGTAAAACACGTCATGTATAAGTGTAAAAAATTTGATTTTTACACATTTATTATTATTATTTAAAAACTAAAAAAACCAAAAATTCAAACAATATTTTTTATATCATCTAAAATTACTTTGAGGTAATATTTTAATTTTTCTATGCAATCTTAAATTTTTTTTTTATATATATTTATCTCTTTTTATCGTTATTATTAATTTATATATTTATCTCTCATTTATCTCAGAAATAAGTCTACGCAAAATTCAACAATTAAATAACCTTATTTCAGAATATTTAATTCAAAAAAATATTTTTTTAGGTATAAAACGCTTGACTTTAGGGAATTTTTTTGGGTACAATTTTTAGAAAGAATTTTATCTTGTGCATTTTATAATGAGGAAAATTTTAATTGTACCTTTTTTTTTAGTTAAAATTAACGGAAAGTTGAGTAAATTAGCTAATAAGTATAACATAATAGGAAGAAATATAATATAACAGAAAGATAATGAAAAATATTTAAATAAAATGTCTTTTCAGGTGTTTCTTGTATGTGTCTTAATACTTTTATGGATTTTTTTTTTAAATGAATTCTTCAGATTTCATAACTGACATAAAATTAAATAATAAATGCTATTATTTTTTGTTTAAAAAAATATGAAATTTGTTTAAAAATCCAACGTCAAAATGATTTTTATTTTATTTCTTCAACGAAACTGGAATTTTTTTTAAACCAAGTAATAATTACATTGACATGCTCAAATATTAATAATTCTAAGATCATTAATTAGTAATCATAAGATCATTAATAGATGGTTTTTCATTAATATTATACATTACCTTTAGTTATTATATTAATATAGTAAACACCTGACAATACTTCTGAAATTATATTATCTATTATCTAAACTCGCATTGAATCAAAATAATTTTTTCTTTAGCTACCAATTTACTTCAATTTGGATTATTTTATTTTATATAATCATATTTTAGATTATGTTATGTCTACAAATTTTTTCAATAACAATATATTTATTCTTTTTAACGTATTTTATGCATCTTCCCATGAACTTTGATGATTTTAAATCCCTAAAAATATCAAGATTTATTGTTAAGATTCATTTAAATTAAAAACGCAATAAATTTATTTTATACGTTAATTATTGTAAATTGAAAGTAATTCTTTCAATTAAGCACGTGTAGCACGTTTTTCAATTAAGTAAGTGTAATTCTTTCAATTATGCACGTGTAGCATGTTTTTCAATTAAGTAAGTGTAGCACGTTTTCAATTAAGTGTAATTCTTCCAATTAAGCACGTGTAGCATGTTTTTCAATTAAGTAAGTGTAATTCTTCCAATTAAGCCCGTGTAGCATGTTTTTCAATTAAGTAAGTGTAGCACGTTTTCAATTAAAGTAAGTGTAATTCTTTCCAATTATGCACGTGTAGCATGTTTTTCAATTAAGTAAGTGTAGCACGTTTTTCAATTAAGTAAGTGTAATTCTTTGAATTAAGCACGTGTAGCATGTTTTTCAATTAAGTAAGTGTAGCACGTTTTTCAATTAAGTAAGTGTAATTCTTCCAATTAAGCATGTATAGCATGTTTTTCAATTAAGTATGTGTAGCACGTTTTTCACTTAAGTAAGTGTAATTCTTTCAATTAAGCACGTGTAGTACGTTCTTTCAGTTAAGTAAATGTAATTAAGCATATTTTTCTGATATAAGTTCATGGCTTATTAAAAATGCGATATAGAGCATGTGATTATAATAACACATGCTAAGTATAAATGACAAAATTGAAATCATGTTATAAATTAACCCTTTTTTAACTAAAACTATTTATTTTCCTTTGTCAATGCTTTTATCTGAATAGATACATTTCAAAATTATTTTTAATTTTTGAAACATCTTAATTATTTCGGCAACCATAAAATTTTAGATTCGATATTTTGACCCGTGTATTTTATCCATTATAAATAATTTCTGTATTTGTTATTTCCTACTAGATTATTTTACCGAACATATTTCATAAGAAAATGTTTACGCAGCATTTTTAAAAATATTTTTAACCTTAAAAAAAAATGTTTTCGTAGAAATGTTTTGTTTACAAAACGTTAAATAATGCTTTCGTAGGATTTTTTTAACTTTAAAAAAAAAAAGGTTTTCGCAGAAATATTTTGTAAATTCGTTTTCGTTTTTGTTTACAAAACAAAACTGTTTTTGTAGGATTTTTAAAATTATTTTTTTAACGATAAAAAATATTTTCGTAGAAATGTTTTGTAAATTAGTTTCAGAAAATGTTTTTTCACGAAACGTTAAAAAAATGTTTTCGTATCATTTTTAAAATTAAAAAGCATCAAAAATTTTTTTTTGTAGATATGTTTTGTTAATTCGTTTTCTTAAAACTGTTTTGTTTCACGAAACATTAAAAAATGTTTTCATGGCATTTTTTTAAAAATTCTACGAAATTTGTAGAAATTAAATAATTAAAAAAATATTAAAAAGAATAATTAATAATTATTAATTTAATAATTTTTTAAAATCTCATTTCAAAGAATATATTTATTATCAATTTTAAAATTATCAATAATATCCATGAAATTTAAGTTGTAAATCTGCTCATTTATTGCATTTAGTTTGCCCATTAAAAAAAGATCATTTAACATGGTTGATTTCAAATTATTTAATTTTTTAAAACCTTTAAAATCCAATTAAGGAATTAAAATTCTGTAATCTCAGTTAGATTCTAGAATCACATTAAGCCAAAATGAAATGATATCTATTCTCTTTCTTTCTTGAGAAGTTTGCACAAAAGTAGGACATGAGAATAATTCATGTAATTTTCAAATATTTTGAACATAAACTTCATTTATTACAAACATACTGCATTATTCTTGATATATATTTGCACCAGAAATTTAACTTATAATGTAGACCAGGGATGGCCCACCAGCATCAGATTTATCACACTTTTAGAAAACATATTTATTTAATAATGGCAAAAATAATGAAAACCAATGC
Organism: Caerostris extrusa; assembly: GCA_021605095.1. Lineage (NCBI taxonomy): Eukaryota > Metazoa > Arthropoda > Arachnida > Araneae > Araneidae > Caerostris > Caerostris extrusa. Next base: position 39,542 of record BPLR01005547.1, on the reverse strand, counting down.
ATTAAATAAATACATTATGTGTGCATCTATATATTTAAAAATGAACTGTCGAAATCATGAGGAAAAAATTAACTTTGAATTTAAAATAATATTCTTGCGAATATAAGACAGATATTGCCTGCTTTATTTATGAGTTTACCTTTATGAGTTCGCAGAATAGTTAAATTATATTCTGCAAACACATGACGCCCTCATCAATTTGCAAAAAGCCAAGTGAAAGAATAGTTTGGTTTGGTTTGTCGCTCTACCGTCATCTTCTGCGCACGAGGCTAAACAGACCGGGACCTACAGTTTAAAGTGATTCCGGACCACTACAAACATCCATAGCACCGCGGGGACTCGAGCCCGAAACCTGTGGTACCGAGCGCCAGGGCGCTAGCCACTCGGCCATTCAGTCCCCTAAGTGAAAGAGTGGAGAAACACATATCGCATTAGTAAAATAAATATTTTTGAATGATTTCATTTTTTTATTTCATTTATATTTATATATTTTTTATATTTCATTTTAAGTGTTCTATATTTCTTTACAATGTGCGTTTAGTATCATTATTATTATAACATGTTTTATTTGTAAGAATAAAAGTAAACACAATAATAATAACTCATTATGTTTCAATTTTTCACTCCAAAAAAAGGTCTATAGTGGGTCCCAATATAATATGGGGATATATAATTTTATATGCGGCCCGCTGAATTGTGATGCCCACACGCGGAGTTGTGATCCAAAGTTGGCCCACAAGATCATTTGGGTTGACCACCTCTGGTGTAGGCTATCAGTATCATTGTTATAGGAATTAATATCAGATACTCCATTATAAAAAACCGTTATAACTTGCTATACATTATAACAAACTTATATAACAAATTTATTTAATATATTAATATAATAAATAAATTATTTTTTTAATAAGTTATTCTCAGATTTCCTTCTTACTTTAAAGGTTTTGCACATTATTATTATTTTATTATTATTATTATTATTATTATTATTTTTTTTTTTTGCTCTAATAAAATTATATCAAAAACAATTTTTCTTTTAATGGAATAAAAATTCGCATAAATGATAATTTTATCAACGTCAGAACATTCTGTGAATCCAACCCTCCCCCTCCCCCACCCCCATGGCCCACATCCCAATTCCCCAACATGAGTCAGCCGGAATCAAATCGTGAGACTCTTTGTCATTGGTTGGTTTGTTAGCGCGGGGAGAGATAGACAGAGAGGAAAAGTCCCCAAATTAAATCGTTTTCGAAAGCATTTCGATTACGATTCATCTTTTACCAAATCGTTAGAATGGTTCGGATTGGCTGAGGCTGTTGTTCTATGTAAAGATATCAACACTGGATGTGTTTGAATTGTAACAGATAACTTATCTTATCAAAATGTTGATGAATCTTTTAAATTATCGAGGGTAAAAAAAAAAAAAAAAATAATAATAATAATAATCATCACACATTAGTGTTTTAAAATTTTTACACTTATTAAAAATTGAAAAATTTGTTTAGAAATATTTAATTAATTATATACCTATAAAAGAAAACCAAATAAAATTTGAAATAATGATAATGAAGATTCATATGAATTTTTCATATAAATATAATGTAAAAAATAACGTTCTTTCCAAAATCGCAGATCAAATTAAAATATAACATCTTCATGTATGTAAAATGTTTTTTTTTTATTTTTTTATTTTAAAGAATATAATTAAATTATCTATTTCTTTCTGATGTTATTATCTAAAATTGTTTAAAAACGTTACACATATGTATAGCTACTAATACGTTTTTCAATTATAAAATGTCCAATATTTCAACAAACTTATTTTCTAAAGTAATTTACAATAAAATTAATTCAGTTATAATTCAATTAAATTATTCAGTATTAAATTCCAAGTTTGAAAGCATATTTTATTTTTATGTATCTTAATAAAGTGTGAATGTTCTAACAAATAAAAGTGTGAATATAATGTAATGACATCAATCTTCCCAAAATTGCAGATCAAACTAAAATATAACAACTTCATAAATGTAAAATGTTTTTTATTTTAAAGGACACGATTAAATTATCTCATATTTCTTTCTTTCTGATTATGCTATCTGAAAAAGTATTAATATGGTACACATTTAATCGGCTACTAACACATTTTTCAATTAAAATGCACAACATTTCAACAAACTTATTTTCTACAGTATTTTATATTAAAATTAATTCAGTTATAATTTAGTTAAATCATTTAGTACTAATTCGAAGTTAGAAAGCATATTTTAATTATCTTAACAAAGCTTGAATGTTCTTAATTCCATGGGAATATCAAACGCAAATTTTTAAACGACCCCTGAACCAATGTTCTGTTGTTTAGGCTATAGCGACTGCTATTGGCGGCGTTTTGCCCATGTACGTCATCTCCAACAGAAAGCAAAGCGAGGGGGAAGATACCATAAAAGGCGGATCATAAGGACATGCGCGTTGCGGATCGTGCTCCGCCGCTGGGTGTGGGCGGAGCACCATCAAATCGACCGGGTTATCAGCCAATCACGAGCTGCTAGCCTGGGACTTGGCGTCATCGCAGCTTGGCGATATGCGTAGAGACGACTGAATGTGGATTAGTCGGAGTGCGTTCCTTGCTGGTGCGGTATGTTTACGTCGCTTTGATTTCTACGTTATGAAGATTTTTCGTGCCCAGAGGATAAAAATGTTCAGTTGCTATGGCGAGCTCCTGAGTGCATAGCCCGCTCACCATTACACCGCTCTTCCTTGCGCGTTGGATTAAACCATATGTCAAAAATGGAGTTACACAATCTATATTTTGATTTCATTTATCGGTGAATGGATTTTTGTGAAATTCTGTCATCCAAAAAATTGGTTCCTTCAATCGCGGTAGAATTTGGTTTGTTTTTGTTTATTTCCGTCGCAGGCATATCGGCACAGGGTCGATATAGAAATTGAATTCGTCATAATTGCTATCATATAAATGTGATTAAATCACGATTGCACGTCAGATTTCGTGTTCTGAAATATTTACGGGTGGTTAGCTGTCAGATAGCAGGTGTGTGCATTCTGGAAGTGTGGAATTTTCTGAAACTTTGAAAATTCCTAAACTAAGCCTAAGATCAAGTTGAAACCGAATTGTGTATAAAATGCGAAACACATTTACGATTGCAAATTGATTTTATTTTGTGTGTCGTCAATTATTTTCTTCCAATAAATAAATACAGTGATCAATAATTGTGCATCTTGGTGAATATTTATTCCATCTGGATTAAGGAATAGATTGCTGCGATTCTTGGAATATTATTGCATTTTGCATATTTTGTGGATTACGCTGCAATATTTAAAAGTGTTTGTGAATCTATCAAAGACGGATTAATTAAAAACAAAAAGTGTAGTGCCACGAAAACTTTTTTTTGGGATACATTGTATCGCAGGTATGTAAAAATTTTACTATTTTTTTTTTTAATCATTAGTCTGAAGATTTTAATTTTTCAGGATTTTGAATGTATTTTTTTAATGGTATTATTCTATAAATAGAATAAGAAACAATCCAACGCAATAATGATCGAGAAATTGATTTTTCGCCTTCACTATTTTTGTGTATACATGATTCTTTTTGTGTATATCGATTTCTTTCCATAAACAATAATGCTGAGATTTGTCTATTGCCTTTTAATTTCAAATAACATTATACAAAAATATACAAAAATTAATTTTCACCTGAAAAAATCATGACATATTATGCAGTTGTTTTAGTTTTCATTTTCCTTTCCCTGGCTGAATTATTTTGATTTTTAGAAAATTTATTATATAAAGGGGAAAATGTATGCTATTTATTTTAAACGCTTGTTCAATTACTTTCTTTTCCAACAAAATTGCATTGTTAAATATAAAAACCTATTGTTTTGTACTAAAAATAAAAAATATATTTTGTGTTGTTTTCAAAATTTTTCTACTATTTAAAGCTAAAAATACAATTACAATGGAAGGTTTTACTTTCATCAATTAAAACACCATTTATAAATTCGTAAATAAATTATATATTATTTGAATTAAAAATTTTTTCTTTTAAATTGCTTAGATTATCTAATTCAGATTTTTTTTCATATGTATGAAAATTGAAAATTTTGATTATACGCATATTTTATTTTATTTTTATGTTGAATTAATTTATTTCTTATTGTTTTTATTTTAAAAAATAGTAAAATTAATAAGCTAGATATTTAAAAATATGTTTAACATATATTTTAGGAATAAAATAATGCACTTCAAATACCTAGTTCCTGTTGTTTACACTTTTGTTTCTGAAATAATAAAATAAAATGGGACCAATGAACTTAAATTAATAGTTTTCATAAAATTTATACTCTGATGAAATTGAAAATTGAATAATTGTTTTTGTCAAATAGTTTTTAATTGTGTTTAACCAATGCAGTTATTAAATACAATTAGAAAATTTTTTTACTTAAACCAAAGCTAAACCTTCTCTTGATATTAATAAAAAATATCAATAATAATTTGATTTAGAGATTTTTTATCTTTATTAAATTGTAAGAACATTCCATTAATTTTCTTTTTATTTTAATTCCCTATTTAATATTATAGCTTTGACTCATAATTCATATATTTTGTTTCATAAAAATTATAAAACCTTTATTTATATGATAGATGATGCTATCATGAGTAAGTTACACTAGGTTGTTGCTTGTATTATTTAAAGTAACTTTTATTAATTTGGTGTAATAGTTTAACAATGTCTTCTCACGCATGTTGTTTTTCATCTTGCTCTTCATAAATACTGTGCATATAAAGAATAAATTCAATCTGATATTTAAATAAATTAATGGATTAGAATCTCATATTCAAAATTTTTATTAGTTATTGTTTAGATTATTTTATCACCTTTAACCAATTTGGCATATTGATAGATTTTTTTTTTTTTTCTTCTTATTTTATAAAGAACAAGATTTTTTTTTCTTTTGCAAAAGTTTAAAATAATTTGTTAATATCCATACTATATTAACCAAAATAACTAACATTAGATGACCAGGGAAATAATAATAAAAAAAATTTGTAGTATCATAATATAAAACAGCATGTTGATCAATATTTTTGTTTATTATGGGTAGGTTTTCAAAACAATAATATGAATGTTTAAAGCCTGCTCTGTGCTACTTGTTGAAAATAAAATTCTCAAATATTCTATATTATTCAATACTAATTTAATTGCATTATTTATAATCATTAATTTTTTTCTTATTTGGTTTAGTATTTAAGTAAATCATAAATAATATTTATATTCAAAATTTTCAATATTTCTAAAGATAATACTGTTCATTTTAATTTTTTATAAACTGCACGTTTTTAATTGCCTTCCTATTACAAACTGTATTTATTATTAAGGTTTGTATTTCCTAAGTGTTTTAAGTTTGATTAAAAGAAAATTTCAATCTGCTGATAGTCTGTTTTTAGAATAGATCTTTTGTTTACCTCTTACAATAGCAGTTTTAGTGACATATAAAGGAATAATTGATAACACATTCAAATTGTTTGACTTATTTCCAACTGACATACAATATTGTTAATCCCAATATTGTTATTTCTTGCTACTTTATTTTATGCCCTAAAAGACCTTTCTGCCCCAAAAATACTGGATAATTGTAGAAATGAAATGAATTGTTTTGAGACAATGTGAATTCATAGTTTTAAAAATTTCTGGCACTTATAATATAAATAAAGGTTTAGGTTATGATTAGTTATTATTATATTTATTATTTATTAAAAATAAAGCAAAACTAGCATTTTCATATAAACAAAATTGATGAAAATTGCCCTTTTAAAATTGTATGCCCAACAAATTTGAATAATTATTATTATTATTGTCCCTACTAACAAACATCTAAATTTTGTCAATGCAAACATACATCTGCATTGTATGTTATCTTAACCTGTTATTTTAATGCAATGGAATGTTTACCTTCAGAAACATATGTCAGTGCTTTTTTTATTCACTGTTAAATATTATCAACACATTTCTACGACAGATTTTTACAGAAGGGTTTTTTTTTAATATTTGCCATCATTTTTGTTATTTATATTTCTTATTTCAGTTGATACCTTATTTATATCATAAAACTTGATTCTCTAGATGTAATCTAATTTAAATTCTTAGAAGTATTTTCAAATTTGTAAAATTTATTTATTCTTTCACCTGCATTGAATTTTTAATAAATATCTGCACAAATGCTTTTTATCTTTGATGATAATTTTTAAATGTTAGGAGATTCAATGCAATATTTTCAGAATAATATTTTTATTAGATGTTTTGTATTTAAATTATTATTAAATATTTCATTTTAGATTGCTAGCAATATTTTTTACATGATTATGAATTTGACTACACAAGCATTTTAAGTGATCTTGTTAACAAGTTTTTTATTGAAAATTCAAGTCATAAAAACTTCTGTTTGATCTAGTATGTAAATAAAATCAAATGCATTAAAATGTTTTCTGTGTCAAATACAGCAATAATAACTAAAAGAATTCCTTAATGTTACATGTTAATAAATAGTAATAAGAATTTAGTATAAAATTGAAGATATTATTTTAAAAACCATGGTTCATCCATGTTCTCAGTAACATGCGTAAACAAAGAAAAGCTTTTGAATTTTTTGATAAAAATATCTGCAGTTCCAAAACTGATTAAAGACATGTGTATAATATTTTTGGAGAAATTTATTTATTTATTTTCCAAATATATATTTTTATATATTTAATTCCAAATTTATGGGATTTCATGTTTGCTGTTTTCAATATTTCCTTAAAAGCTATTATTATTTTTTAATGTGCAGTGATGCCAAATATGCATACCAATTGTTGGGGACATCTTTTCTTTTTCAAATATATTAAATAATATGCATGTATTATTAATGCATTTCCAGAAAGGTTATTTAATACTGAAGAAATTCTCTCATTATAATAATATAAATTAGATTTGAAGAAGTAAATATTCATATGTCTTAGGAAGAAAAACTGAGTATTTCAAAATAAGAGAATTTCCATCTGCAAGTTGGCAAATGCATATTTGTATAATGCCTATTTTTAAGTATTTACACAATAATTAATATAGCAGGATTTTTAGAAAGAGATTAAGCTATTTTTAATTATTACATTGCAAAATTTGCCATATTGTTAAGTCCTGTTATTTGAATGTTGCTAATAAAACTAATATTTCCTTAATATAACTTAAATAAATTAAGTTATCTTTCATAGAATGAGTATTTCGCTAATTTTAAGCATGATACATAGATATACGAGCATACCATAAACATTAAAAAGTTGCATTCTTATGTATTTTACAATCTTTAAAAAATTAAATTTAATAGTCTGGTTACCTTATTCACTTTAATTATGTGATTGTCTTATTTACTTCAATTGTCTGAATTCATAAACAATTATTTTTGTTTATTGATAATATCTATTAATTATAATTAACTAATCTACTCTTATTTGATAGGTGCCTTGAATAGCTGACTTTTATTAACAGCACGTTTATGAATATTGTGAATGTAAAAATAATTAATATTAGTTATACTAGTTGACATACAACAAAGTCCCACATTTGTTACTTTTTTAAATTAATTTTTCTCAATTTTGCATCATTTTCCAAATTATTAATTTAAAATGTTATATTGATTTTTAATTTATACTTCTATTATAAAAAGTGCCTCTCAGTTTCATGTCACTAAAAATTTCCATCAAATATGGTTATTTTAGATTTCCATTCTGGCCTTTCTAGCAGTCTGTTTATTAAATGTTCTTTTCTCATGTATATTTAAAATAAGGATTTATTTCTTCTCTTCCTTTATTTAATAGTGAATAGTTCTTTTCCAATTTTGTGCATTATTCCTAATATGAATGTTTATAACAAAAATATGGATTAATCGAATTTTCATCAATCTTTTATTAAGAAACTTTAAAGATTGATTATGGAACAGTTTTTAAATGCTTTGATCATTTGTTTATGTAGTTGTAAATTGCTATGGTGGAAAGAATGATATTTTAGAATTAGTTAAGGATATTTAAATGAAGATGTATGTCTCTTAAACTGAGTAAAATTTGACAACTGAAGATTTTATCTCCAAATTATGTTTGGAATATTTTGCAAAGCTACTATAAACATATTTTAAATGTGAATAAATGTAGAAAATATCTTTATAAAATATTATCAAAATATTATCTTTTTTAAAATCTTTTGATGTTTAAATTAATGAATTTATAATTAATGAAAAGAATATATAATTCTTTAAATATTGAAGCTATTTTAGTCAATCCAATACAAGATATTTGTGTGATATTTAATAATTATTTGGACTTAAACACTTATTTTCGGTTTTATCCTTTTTTTTTTTTTTTTTTTTCCATTTGTAACTCATTTATTTATAGTCTGCTAGCATCAATTGATATGTAACAGTTTATTGGTTACCCTGATTTGTGTAATATACCCATTTTATTTAGGTAATTTAAAATGTTCTGAAAGAATTGCAAAGAATTTCCAGATATTTTTAAAATTATATTCAAGACTCAGATATGCTTAGTAATAAATATGAAAAAATCACATGACTATATTGCAAAAATCTTGATGAAAGGGTTATTGAATTGTCAGACTAAAGTTGATGGATTAACTGATGTCATTTGTTTCTATCTTGTTTTTTATATTTATTTTTTATGATATGTTATCTTGTAAACTTACCAATGGAAATAAAAAAAAAAAAAAAAAAAAAAATATTGCAAAAACATTCTTTTTAAAGTGCATCATTTATTCTTACTGCTTATTTTACTGTCCTTATAAGGACACTTGCTTGGATTTTATTCATTGATGTTAGTTGATCATTAATAGTAGCTTCTATATCAAATAGATTTACTTTTTTATATTCATATAAATATTGTTCATTAAATTCAAATTGGAATAAATACATAGAATCTATCAATTTTCCATACATTTTTTTCATTGTTATTAAGTTTTTAATAAATGCTTAAATAATTTTATGAGCTATATTATTCCAAAAGTTAAATACAACTAACATTTTATAATTAGGTTTTCATTTTCGTAGTTCATTTGTCTTGTTCTATATTCTTATTTAAATGAAGGTTACAGTAATCTAAACAAGAATTAATGTCTATTTGCAAAATTATTATTAAAACTTTGGTGATTGTTTGGCAAATAGTAAATTTTTAGATCGAGCAATATGTTTAAATTACTTTATTATTTTTCAAATGATCACAGTTACTTTCCCTATTATTTATTGATTAGTTTCTTTTTAATACAACAATTTTTGCAGTTTCTAAAGCGACAATACACTACTCAGTTAATGTAACTTGCACTTAACAATATTTTTGGAAAAAAAAAGTTCTTTAGTAGGTGTGAAATGTATTTTTTCACTACTTGTGCATTTAGCTACAAATTAAATTATTTTACTGTTCTTGAAAACAAAAGATATTGATCCTCTGTTTTACAGTCAATTTTTTTGTATAAATATCAAGATAAGATTTAGACAAATGCAAGATTTAGATTTAGATTTTGTAACAATATTTATATTTTATAAGCTTTCGAGATCCATAATTATTCACAAGCAAATTGTCATAACAAGAATTAATATTATGGATAAATTAACCATGGTATAATAATATGAATTTTGTTAATGCTATGTTATAAACCTAATTGAAATTCTAATGTTTTAAAAATGTTAATGAGTGAATTCTAATATATGAATTTAATTATGTTTTAAGAAATTGGTCGGAGATGCTTTTTATAAAAATAAGTGCTCCACATTTTTAATGAGAGCTATTCTATTGAATTAATTATATGAAATATAAATAATTTGAATTGCTTTTAACCTTAATGTAGCAATAATCATCATTTATTAAAATGACTTTTATTAACCTAATTAAATGAGTAATTTCAAAATGTATTGAATATTAAACAGTTTTTATTTATATATGGTCCTTCTAAAAAAGGTTTAATTGAATGTAATCATTTGAAGTGAAGTTGAAAAAATGCTCTTTAATCAGTTCAATGTTTATGCCTGTTTTATTTATATTCTTTTTATTAAATTAGTTAAAATAACAATTTCAATATGTTTTCACATAATAAAGTTAGACAATTATATGGTTCCAGTAATAACAAGGGCTTATTGAAATCAATATCAATCAAATTATTGTTAAATGATTACAATTCCTTGTCAAATTAATACAAAATTTGAAATTAAATATTTTGCAAAGTGATCTTGCCAGAGTAGCATTTAGCTTCAAATTAATCATTCCTTATTGCTGTATAAAAAAGTGAGCAAATTTTCTGTCTTTATCAAGAATAAAAGTATAATTTCTAACAAAAACCTATGATTTCGTTGTTCCTACATTCTGCAGGATTACATCTTAATATGTATTTTTTAAAACTTGTATGTGTTTATGCTTGCCAACTATTATTGGCAGGGAGACTTCTAATACAAAACCTAGATCAGCTGAAAAATTTCAAAATTGCATTGAAATATTCTTTAAAAAATTACTTGATTGGGTTTTTACAGCAATTGGGCAAATTTTGTGGTTGGGATATTTTCATGGCTGATATTATTTTTTTATGCAGTTAAACTGGTTCACGGGGTGACATAAAATAAATGAATCAATAAAATATACTAATTGCTGAATTGCAACCACCTAAAATTTCTTTAAATAAATAAAAAAAAATTACATTGCCATTTTACCAATAAAAATGCCCCAATTTAATCTACATTCCAAGAGTTGCCAGTGTTGCAATCTGAAGTATATTGCCAATTCCTTTAGAGTACCGCAGTTTATTTCAAGCAATCCCCACTGTCTATTACTGATGGAAATAGTATTATAAATACCAATTATTTTTGTCATTGAGGATGATATAAAATAACTATTTGATAAGAACATAATTTTGCATAATTTCTGAATAAACTGTAAAAGTGTAAATACAAAAAATGTAATTTGATTAAAATTATTGTAAAGGTTATTCACTGTCATTAAATATGCCTATAAGCAATTAAAAAAGAAATATAAATAAGCATAGTTTTAGCATTGATTGATTTGAATCAGTTTATTTTATTAGTATTTCAGAAATCAAATTTAGCCCTGCCTATTTGTATTAGGGTTATTTTATTTACAAGCTATTTACAGAATAAACTTTTTTTTTGTAAAGTGAACTTATTCAAATTTTTTAAAGCTATCATTATGATGGAATGGTCCAGAAAAATGAGTTGTGTAAATAAGTAAAAAATATTTAGAAATCATCCAAAGTATAATATTTTGGATCAAGAATAATTTGCAGTCTAAAATATTTAACTTTTGATTGCCCTTTAACCTTAATTATTTACAAGAGAAATTTTTTTTTTTGTTCAAAAACCTATTTTGATGTAATATTTCAAGAACAAATAGAAAGCCAGTTGATTTACATTTGTAGTATAGTGAATTTTAAGATTTGAATTAGTTTATTTTATTAATATTTCAGAAGTCAAATTTAGCCATTCCTATTAGTACTAGGCGTTTTTTTTTTTTTTCCAAGATATTTACAGAATAAATTTAGTTATAGTTGTCTAAAAATTGGTTAAAGGATTTATTTTTTACTGAATGTAATAATTCAAAAGTTTTTAAATTAAATTAAACTTACATACAAAGAATAATAATAATTAAATAATTAATTTCACATTTAAAAATATCTTCCTTCTTCCAAATCTAAATGGCTTTTTAGGTTATCAATAGGATAGTGAGCAAAAATTTTCAACCAAATTAAAATTGAATTGTTTTTTATAGTTGCTTTTCAAATTTTAATTGCAATAAAATAACACAAAGATTTAGATATTAAAAAAAAATTCATAAATTCTTAATAGCATATTTTTTACTTCGTTACAAAAGTGAAATACATCTTCCAAATCTTCCTCTTCTCATCTTCCTTCTTTCACACAATGAAACCCCTTCACCCAGTCTGAGGCTTGAGCCAGAAGAAATACCAAATATGAGCCATGCATCTATTTTTAGCCCCCCTCTCACTCCTAAGGTCCCTTGAAAAACATTGGATTGCAGGAGCACAGAGAAGAGGGGGAGAACTCATTAGAGAGCCAGTGTTCCTCATCCTTTTATCTCATGCTCCCCCTCATCCCTAGGATCTCTCATCTAATCTCTCTTGCATCCTTTTTTAGTTATCCCAGGCTTCCCTTTGGTCCTGCAGTCAGCATGGAATGGTATTCAAAAGGTACCACCTCCCCACAGAATTTCTTTTGCATGAACAGGTTTAATTAAGGGAAGGGGAGAGTCTTGTAAATGAATTTTTGTTCTAAATAATTTTAAATTAATTTTTTTTTTTTTTTTTATATTCTAGAAAAATTTTATGATTTGATATTTATCTTTTTGCATAATGATTTCAATCAATTAAAAATGTAGAGTAAAAGCTGTTATAAATTATAACATTCATGTATAATTCATTTTTGAAGTGCAGTTGGTATAGATTGATTAAAAGATTGATGTATAGATTATTTAGATTGATGTATAAAAATAGTTTATTCTTTTGTAATAAATTTTAAATTTTCTTTTCTTTTTTTTTTTTTTTTTTTTCAATTTCAAAACTGCATTTTGCTTTTTTATTCTGGTATTATGAGTTTATAAGAAATTGCAATTTTGACGAAATAATTTACTTCTGAGTTGATTAAAATATCCTGTAAATTATTTTTGTGGTTGAATTTATGTAACAAAATAAACATAAGTATTATGAGTTTATAAGAAATTGCAGTTTTGAACAAAATATTTTACTTCTGAGTTGATTAAAATATGCTGTTTTTGCGATTGAATTTACACGACAAAAGTAAATTAGTGTACAAAAAAATGAAATAAAAAAAAAAAAAGTAAATCTCAAAAAGACAATATTACTTGACTCATTATTTGTAAGTTACAGTATTATATAATTGTTTTGCATGAATTTTTTTAAAAGATTAGTCCGATAATTTCTTCATAATTTTCTCAAAATATTCTTATAAAAACTAAATTTATTTTTAAAAATATCTTGAATTAGAATCATTTTAGAACATTGCTAGAATGCATTAAAAACTATGTGCAAAATAATAATTTTAGGGAGTCATATTTTTACTTGCTGTTATCATAATGTTCTAAATGCAGTGGTTCTTTTTCGGTGTGCCATAGAATTCCTATTTTCGTGGGAGTAAAAGCGTGGGTGTGTGGAGCCGGAGACGAAGAGGGGTGCATTCTGTCAATTTTCCTGATTCTGACGTCGCCTAGCAACGCAAGTCCCCTCCCCACCCTCAGGCGCATGCGTTGTGGGCGGAATTCGGGCTTTTCTAATTCGATTTGGTCATGCATTTCCTTCGTTCTCTCTCCCTCTTTCCCTAGAGCCTTTTCTTTTTTTTTTCCATTATTATTTTACTTTCTGTCTCGTACTAGGTTTCCGTTACATTCGCTCGCTCTATGGAAAGTACAGTGTAGGAAAATTCCGCCCTGTGATTGGTCGGCGCGGAGCATGACGTGCCCTCATTAAGTGCGCTGGCGCTCTGATGGAGGGTTTCTGATGCATGCGTTCATGCATGCATGCATGTGCGTGTGTGAGGGAAAGGGCGGGGGGAGTGGTGAGGTTGGAGTTGCTCACGAAAAGAATCTGTAAAACGCCAGGGTGAGGGTATTCAATTCTCTCCTCTCTCTTTTGCCAAAGATTTTCTCCTTTCCCCGTTTCCGGTTCTCTTATACCCCCCCCCGTGTTCGTGCAGCTCCCTCCTGTGAATTTTAGAACTGAGATTTCGAACCTTCAGGGGGCCAGAGAGCAGAGGTAAATGATGCCGTCAGAAATGGATGGAAGGGGGAGAGGGAGATTTTCTCTTTGGAATGAGTATTTCTGGTGTAACCGATAAGTCGAATGTATTGTATTCGAAATGCAGACGATCTTTTGTGTTTTTATCACGTTGAAGTCACCTAGGTTCATATGTAGAGATAGATGTTCTTCTAAATGATGGTAGAAATTAAAGAATAATAATAATAATTATGTAAAGCTTTTACAATAATCAGTCCCGAGATCCGAAAGAGAATTATTGCTGCCTATTTGGTCTTAGAGGCCAATTAAGATCCCACCTGATTAAAAGAAGAACTAAAATTTTACTGCATAAAACTCTGTGTTAAGACCAGTATTAACATATGCATCTGAAACATAGTCACTAACAGCAAGAGAAGAGAAAATGTTGGCAATCTTTGAAAGAAAAGTGCTACGAACTATTTTTGGTGGTATCCATGACAATGGAAATGGGCGAAGAGGATACAATTTTGAACTTTACAAACTTTTCAGAGAGACTGACATTCTAAAATTTGTGAAACTGAACAGAATGAGATGGGCCGGTCATCTCATGAGAATGGAAAGTGATAGAGCTGCTTTGAGGGTTTTCAATGCAATCCCTTTTGGACAACGACCAAGGGAAAACCCGAAAAAGAGATAGGGCGACTGTTCAGTTTCTGATTTTACAGTAATGTTACTAAGATCAAAAACTGGAGGTCCACGGCCAAGAGGAGCACAGTCTGGCTGGATCTTTTAAAGAAGGCCAAGGCCCACAGCGGGCTATCGAGCCAGTTATGATGATGAAAGCTTTACAAATTACAATCTTTTAAGAAACTGAAACATTATGTCATAACTAAATCTACAGGCAAAAAGGGACACAATATTCAAGACAGCTGGAAAAATCTTTAACACTAGACCACGTAAAGAGGCAGTTGCCAACTTTCGATTAAGAACTGGACACGATTGTCTTTCGAACACCTTAACAGGATAGGTGTCCTCGCCTCGAACACTTGCCCAGTATGTAGAGCCTGTACAATGAATACAGAACATCTTTTGAAATGTCCACGACTGAACAGGGGCCTCATGGACTGAAATAAAGCGTCTACCTCCTTTATTTACTCTCTCCTTTTGACTTTTTGTGATGTGTGAGACCGATTTATTGACAATTGCTATCTTGCTGTATATTTGCTTTGTTCTGCTTGTTCCTTCTTTGTGTGTGATGAATTGATTTCCAGTAAAGCCATATGTTACTACTACAATCTAGAGTTAGAATTCTCTCTGTTGATCAAATTGCCATTTAAACACCTTTATTCAGAAAATACCAAGAAAATTGATAAGGCTGTTACATCATCCCACAATTGCATCGTGATCTTTCACAATCGGGTGGCCTGATAACCAATTGACAAGCGCTCGGGCCATTGGTACCACAGGCTTCAGGTTCGGATCTTGGCGGTGGCATTGGTGTTTGTTGATGGTTTGGAATCCATGTTAAACTGTAGATCCGGTCTAATGAGCCTAAAGTGTGCACAAGTGACTGTAGAGCGACAAACCAAACTTTCACAATCTGTAACTATGTCATGTTGGATATGTACTGCGCATGCGTTCATTAAATAACTGAGCTGATCAAGATTACATATTAGCGTGAAAATTAACGTCATTACGTAAGCGATATCAGTGACATTTAACAATAAATAATCTCTGATCTAATAATAATCGCAATTTAATCTATAAAACGATATGTTAAACATCAATGCTTATTATTTATATACAATATGCTCTATTCAAATTAATATTAATAAAAACAGATGATACTGTTAATTTGTGAATTTATGCATTTTATTTTCGTGCGCTTCTAAAAATCAAATCCTTTTGAGTGGGCGGCCTGATGGCCAAGTGGCTAGCCCTCTGGCCTTTGGTACCAGAGGCTCCAGGTTAGAATCCTGGCGGTGGTATGGCTGTTTGGGAGTGTTTCGAATCCACTTTATATTGTAGGTCCCGATCTAATTACCCTAAAGTGTGCAAAATATGACCGTAGAGCGACAGACCAAACCT
Source organism: Caerostris extrusa (assembly GCA_021605095.1). NCBI lineage: Eukaryota > Metazoa > Arthropoda > Arachnida > Araneae > Araneidae > Caerostris > Caerostris extrusa. The sequence continues at coordinate 23,653 of BPLR01005547.1, read as the reverse complement.
TTTCAGTGGAATTTAATTAAATTTATTATTGTATTCAAATTTTTCTTAAATTAAAACTTTTGTAATGCAAAGTAAAAGTGTAAGATGTGAAATCTCTGTTGCATTCAATTGAAATCTTCTCTTTAAAGCGTAAGGTTAGGAAAGTAAACATTGCTGTAGATATATCGAATAAGCTTTTATTTTTGCACTCAGTCCAATCCCCTTTCACTAAACTCCACCCTCATCAAAATGCATGACCATTCAACAGAAAACACGGGGCCCGCCCCCACATAACACTTGAGGGATTCACCATCTGTTTGCGGACACGGGTCTGGAAATTGAATTTTTTATTTGCCGCTCGCGAATTCTGCCCGATACTTGAAAAGAAGCCATAGAAAGTGTGCTTTGCAAAGACTGGATTTAGGGCTGCAGCAGACGTTATTTTTGTTTGCTGTGGAGGGGTGGGTGGAAAGTGTCCCAGGGGAGGAGGGGGTACTCTTTCGGTTACAGTCAGTGCTGAATTTATATAGGTTGTAAAATTTTTTTAAATTCATCGGTAAATTGGGCATAAGATTTTTTATTTGTTAAAATTTATTGTGGCATTTGAATCTTATTATTTGGTTGCAGGGATGATCAGGTATTCGTTTTTAAATCGAAATTTTATTTGTAGGCCGATTTCTGAATTTAAAGGTGTTAATAGTAATATTATATTTTGTCATGTGCAAATAAAAGGAGAGAGTCTGTTTATCATATAGTATAATTTAAATCTAGAGAAAAAATTCTGGTTTTGCTGCAGAACTTTCAAGTTGCCTTTAATTTTTGCCAAGAACTTTCAGATCAATCTTTAGCAGAAGGACAAATTCAAAATTAATCAACTAGATTCGAACAGCAGTAAAATATTCTTAATATTTCATTGGTTAAACTACGTGAACAACAGTTCACGTAGTTTTACTTCAGTTTGTCTTGATACAATTAAATAAGTAGATAAATAAAGTTGTTCAAGCTGAAAAATAACAAAAAGTTACTTATATCCGCCATGAAATCATTTAAAAATATTATTCTGAATCAGTTTGTTGAAATATTAAAGTATTATATTCTTTTAACTTAAAATATTTACAGATATTTTTAATGTTGTTGTTCTAATGCAGCTCGAAATACAGAGACAGTTAATCTTTATGCCATAAACAAGAGCTGCAGCGCTCTTACTCATTTAGCACTACCCAGGGGGCACGTGCAGCTTGAAGATATGCTACGGATGCGAATAATACTACCCCTCCCCTACACACACACACAACGATTCCGAACCACTACAAACATCCATGGGACCGCTGGGACTCGAACCCGAAGCCTGTGGTACCGAGCGCCAGAGCGTTGGGCATCACGCCCCTAGATATTTTTAATGTGTGAAAATGATACCTAAAGATATCATAGTGTTATTCTTTTTTATTTAAAATATATACAGATAGCATTGAGTTTTTCTGTATATTAATTTTTATTTTATTTTATTTTTCTCAAACAAAAAAAAAAAAAAAAAAAAAAATTTCTCATTATTATATTGTTAAAAGATTGGTGTATATTATTTCTTCTGCTTGTTAACTTTGTAATAAAATATTTATCAGTGTGAAATAAAAATTATATTTGAATTGATTTTTTAAAAGTAGTTTGCTTGGCTTTAGAAAAAAAAAAATTGAAGCGAACATAATAATTAGAAGAACAAATTGCATACAGAAAAGTTTGAAAAATCAACTACATACAACAATGAAAGATCAAATTAAACATTTCATGCCAGGAAAGGCACCTCAATCTTGATCAACGTGGGGAAAAAAAAAAAAAAAAAAAACCATAAACATAATTATTATTATGTTATAAATCACGCATTGAAACCACGCTGTGTTATATGTTATTTTATATTTTTTTCTCTCATATATTTGATGGATTGTCTTTAAGTACTGGGTCCCGCTTTAAATTGCCAACGGGTATATTTTATACAGTTTTTTTTTTTTATACCAGTAATACCCATTTTTATTTATTTATGACTTTTTTTTTTTTTTTTTTTGCATGCATTGGCTATTGGGGTATTTATGAAACGTATGGTTTACCGATCTTTTAAAATGATAGTTGGATGATAGTATAATTTATTTATTATTATTATTATTATTTGCAGGTTTGTTCTTATGTAATAATTTTTTAAAGTATTCTTCTGGCTTAACAAACAACATGAAACGTTTTATTTTAAAATATGAGTTTATTTATTCGTAGATTTGTAATAGAGCCTGATGTTTGAATGACTAGCCCACTGGCGCTTGGTGGCGCAGGTTTCGGGTCCGAGTCCCGGAAATGTCATGGATGTGTGTAGTGGTTCGGAATCCACTTTAAACCGTATGTCCTTGTTCAATATGACTGTACAGCGTAGGACTGACAGCCTTACCTCGTAAAAAGAAACCATCTCTTGTCTCGAAATCTGCCTGTAGGCTGATGGCCTTGGCCCACCATGGGGCTGTTGCGCCACTGATGATTATGATTGGTTTTGGTCTGTTGCTCTACGGTCATTTTGCGCACACGTTAGGCTAATGAGACCGGACCTACAATTTAAAGTGGATTCAGCACCACTCACAAACATTCAAGCCACTCATAAATATCAATGACACCGCATGGATTCGAACCCAAAACCCGTGGTACCAACGGCCAGAGCGCGAGTTAGTTGTCCATCAGGCCGCGATAATGATGATGAGGTTTATAATGAATTAATTGTTTTATTGCTCATTCATCTATATTAAAAAACACAATATAAATACTTAGTAGTGTTATTTTGTTAAAATCATCTCTCCTGCATAAGACATTATTTTATATGTTTTATCTTGATTAATATTTAAAAATAATTTTTTTTTGTTTAATATTAACTTATTTTTTCATTATTTATGCTTAATAACGCTGCAAAATAATCCAAATGTTACATTGTGAAAAATCAAGATTTATGGGTTTGGTTTGGTTTGTCGCTCTACCGTCATCTTGTGCATACTTTAGGCTAATGAGACTGGGACCTACAGTTTAAAGTGGATTCAGCACCACTCACAAACATTCAAGCCACAGCCAGGATTCGAATCTGAAGCATGTGGTACAAAAGGCCAGAGCTCTAGCCGCAAAGATTTGTGGGAGAATTTTGTGTTTGGGAAAACGCTGTTTATTATTCTATTCCATCAAATCCTTTCCCAGAACTGAATAAAATCTGAATAAAAAAATCTCATTGCATGTTCATTGGTCCATAACTAACGATGCAGGAATTTTAAGAACCAATCAATATCCTGTATTGGGGGAAAATTCCTGTATTTCATGCCAAGCGTGTTTTGGACTGCATCTGCCTTCACTTCATTTCGCAATGATTGATGACTTCCAGTTTTGCGAGGTCTTTATAATGCACCAACCTTCTTATCCAGTGACCGGAACGAACGCGGCTGGTCATTTCCAAGCGTCCGGCTGTGAGCAGCAGACCCTACAACCCCCTCCCCGAATTCGGATTTGTACCCCACCAGAAAAGAGGCTTATCCAGGATCCGTTTTCCGGGTGCGAATATCCCTAGGGGGCCTAGACAAGCCCCCTGGAACCTTTAACCCCTCTTCGTATATCAGTGGTGCCGTGGACTTGGGGAATGGATTAACGATGCACTTAAGTTACTTAGGATTAATTTCTATAAGTGAAAACAAAAATGTTTTTTTCTTAGAACACATATAATGGGGGATGGAAGAATCATATATCGATACGACTCAGTAAAAATTTAATTTTATTTATAGGTTTCTCATTGATTGATTCTTAAGTGGCCTGATGGCCAATCTGGCTAGTGCTCTGGCCTTTGGTATCGCAGGGTTCAGATTCGAAACCTGGATTTGGCATAGACGTTTGTGAGTGGTTTGGAATCCACGTTAAACTGTAGATCCCAGTCTAATTAGTCCGAAATGTGCACAAATGACCGTAGAGCGACAAACCAAATCAAACCTTCGCACTACAGTCGATGTTGGACCATGACGGTTTGTCAGCATACTGACAGATTCCGAAACATGTTTTCTTTTTACGGGGTACGGTTCTTAGCCCAACGCTCTACAGTCATATTAGTCAGGGACCTACGATTTAAAGTGGATTCCGACCCACTACAAACATCCACGACACCGAGCGCCATCGGCCATCAAGCCCCATTTAAATAAATCAAGCGCTCCAATCTAACTACTTGACACTACAGCTTCAGATTCGAATCCAGGCTATGGCGTGAGTGTTTTGGAATCGACGTTAAACTGTAGGTCCCAGTCTATGTGCTCAAAGTGTGCACAAAATGACCGTAGAACGACAAAACAAACCATTGGATTCTCAACTCTTGAAATTCTCAATATTGCAAATATCTTTACCTGGCTATTTATTAACAACAACAAGAATCCAATTATTACAACTGCAAATAACACTTTATCTGTTTTTTTTTAAGGATTTTGTCGCATTTCTTTCCGATAATTACCATAAGGCACTTGCTTAATGTGCTTTGTCTTTAGTTAATGGATAATTTACCCTGCTTTCTGCATTGCGTTGATAATAAACAATAAACTATTTTCCCGTTACCTACTTAAGAAAGTTTTCGCTCTCTAAGAATCAAGTTTTATGTGCTCATTTAGTGAATACCTCACGGTCTGGTATCCAACATAAATTATTGTTAAATACCAAATACTAATTGCGAAAATTATCTATGCATGCAGAGGAAAAACACTGAAAAGTGTTCTAGAATTTATTTGAAATTTAAAAAAAAAAAAAAATTCATTCCACTAAAGAATTTTACTCAACCTTTGTAAGGTAATTAATTTTACTTTTAATGGTATTTTAGAATATTAATTGTTAAAATAAATATCTTTAAAAAGAACAGGATTCGACCATATACCCCCTTATACAAGTCAATTGCAATGTATGAAGTATGGTCAATGATTAACTAATCGATGTCCGAAAGTAATTATTTTATTTCTTCTAATAAGGTTATACAAAAACATGAAAAAAAAAAAAAAATGGTACCCTGATTCTATCAAACAAATTTTAAAAAGAAAATCTTTAAAAAGAAATCGATTTTCTTTTAAGTGATTTACGATTGTAATCACTCACAAGATTGTGAAAATATGATCACCTTCATTATCTTTCAAAAGATAATAAGGAATACTTTCTCATTATCTTTAGAAAGAATTTTTACGCAATTTTTGTAAGGTAATTAATTTTAGAATATTAATTTTTAAAATAAATTTCTAAAAATAGACATCTTATGTAACAGGTGTGACCATAGTGCAGTCTTTATGCAAGTAGATTGTAATGTACGAAGTACGATCGAGGATTAACTAATTGATGTTCTAAAGTAATTATTTTATTTCTTCTAATAAGGTTATTCAAAAACATAAAAAATAAAATAATAATAATAATAAAAAAAAAATGTTACTCTGATTCTATGGAACGATTTTAAAAAGAAAATCTTCAAAAAAAAAAAAAATTGATTTTCTTGTGGGTGATTTACGAATATTGTCCATCTTTCGAATTTTTCATTGATGGCTTATTAAAACATAATACAAAAATATCAATTAAAAAAAATTCTGATCAGTTAGAACAATAGCTATTTCAAATATTCCTTTTGAACATAGCTAACCGGCTTTTTTTTTTTTTTAATTTTTTTATTTAACCTTACAATCTGTTTTAAAACTTTTGTTTTTGCTAAAGTACTGAAATTTTTAATTTACACAGAAATTTCTAATTAAAAGCCATGTTCGATTTTAATCTAAGAGATTAAAAATCACATTTCAAATTTATTGCAGACTCCAATCACCAAAAACGGCAGCTTTCGAATTCTTCATCTTTATTTTCAAAGTCAGCCGGTACATTTCAGCTGTTAAAGCCGGATATTTATACAATGCCACCTGCATTCTGCAGTTATGTGGTCAATGTAAATCCCGCTGTTTGAATTATTATGGTTTATGAATTTGATTACGTTATACTCTGAATTCGCAGAATCGTGGGCTGTTGGATTTTGTAAACTAAAAAACCCAGACGTCGGTGTCTATGTGTCACTATTTTATTTATTGAATGTCGGTATTTTAATCTAGTAAATTCCATTTGTTTGTTTAGAATCTTCTATTAAATGTTGGTTAAAAAAGACATTTATAGTAAGATATCTACGAAAAATATGCATAAATGGAACATAATACATGCAATGAATCTTCATGAAAATTATTGCAGAGCTATGCTAATAAATAATTTTAAATCTTTCCTTTAACTGAAAAAATTGTAATTCATATTAAAAGTGCATTTATATTTATGTTTTTCTGTAACGAGATATAGATATCATCAAAGAATATTAAGATTATTATTTATTAATCAAAGAAGATTATCAATTAGATATCAAATATTTTAAACGAGATATAGATATCATCAAAGAATATTAAGATTATTATTTATTAATCAAAGAGGATTATTAATTAGATATCAAATATTTTAAACGAGATATAGATATCATCAAAGAATATTAAGATTATTATTTATTAATCAAAGAAGTTAGATATCATCAAATACTTTTAAACGAGATATAGATATCATCAACGCATTTTGCATATTTAAAAAGCAAATATAAAATAATTGCTATGCAATAATTTGCATGAAGATTTATTGCATGTATTGTGCTCCATTTATGTATATTTTTCATGTAGATATCTTACTATAAATGTCTGGTTTTTAACCAACATTTAATAGAGAGTAGCAAATATAAATTAAATTTTGATGGATATAGAAATTTAATTCATTATTATTTAAATGATAATTTCAAGAATAGGGAAAATCTTAATTATTCTACTGTTTGTTAAATTAATAATAACTAATTATAAAAGTTCGAATTTGTTTTTAAGTATATTTTTCGAATATAATTTTGATGATGACATGATGTTTTTAAAAGGACATTTAAGATCTGGTATAGAATGTCGGTTTTTGTTAAATCAAATTGACGTTTTTTTAACGATGTTTATGTACAAAAGAAAGTGGCAAAAAGAGTTTGGATTTATATGCAACTGGTGTGTGTGTTCTAAGAAATATATTAGGTAAGATTACCTGTATTTTGTTTTAAATTGAAGCAAAAAGAATTCGTTAAAAACTTTTAAGTGTTTTGTTTATTTCTGAATATACAAAACATTTCCAATTCTGCCAAATTTAAAATGTTTTCTTAGAAAAAAAAAGTATATTAAAATAATACGTGTATAAATCCAGATTTGTTGACTACTTTAAAATGGCACATAATTCCTCCAAATATCATGTCATAATCTTTTTTTTTAATTTTATTCTTATATTTGAAGGATTTCTGTCTAGCTTAGCTTATTTCGCAGCAGATGGTTTGCAAAACATTCCGAGAATCTTTATGACCTTCTACAGGGCTGAGTCTGTTATCAGCGTAACTGATCTTCACTTCCAAGTAGAACGAGAGTTGTGTAAATAATATATCAATGACTTGCAACGCGATAAATAGCGCTATTTTTAAGAATAATAATGAAATGTTTTTTTTTTTTTTCTTTCTTAGATTTATTTAGCTTATTTTTTTCACGAAAGATTTATTTCTTATCATTACTGTTTTTATCTTACTAGATCGTATTTGCATGTATTAGAAGTATTTAAATGTTTACTTTATTTTTGGAAATTATATTTAAATTGATTTTAAGATTTATCTTAGTTTTCCACCGAATTTCTTTTTTTTTTTTTTTCAAGTAGTATGTTTTTTGACAAACATTTTTGTATGACATTTGTTAAAAAAACATTTAAAATTCGGTAATAGAATGTTGTTGTTTTTTTGTTAAATACAAAACGACTATTTCTTGTCATTTCTGTTTTTATCGTATCAACTCGTATTTGTATGCATTAGAAATATTAAAATCTTTATTAGTTTATTTGGAAATTTAAATTGATTTTTAAGATTTATCTTAATTTTTCACCGAAAAAGTTTTTTTTTTTTTTTTCTCCAAGTGGTATGTTTTTATTGACAAACATTTTTGCATGGCATTTGTTTTAAAATAACATAAAAATCGGTAATAGAATGATATTTTTTGTTAAAAAGAAATTGACTAATTTTTTTTAACCACAAATTTAACGTGACGATTTTAGAAAATTCTTCATTGATAACTGAAAAAAAAAGAAAACGAATAGGAAAAAAAAAAAAAAAAAAGTATAAAACCTGAAATTTTCTATCATAAACAGCAAATTTTAAAATTTTATGTGATCAAAGTATAAACAGCCTTTGGAAATAAAGATCAAAAGATCAATTGCATTAAAATTCAACGTAAAATAAAACTAAGTTACAAAATGGCCGAACTGCAAAAAATATCGGGCTTTTTAATGCAATTTTTCTTTACTTTTTACATTTTTTTTTTTTACACTTTGTAGTCATTCTCTTACATCAAAGGTCGTATCCACCCTTTTATTGCTAACCTCCTATGGAGAATTTTTTATTAAACGTTTTAAAAGATCCCTTCACCCCTTTTTTTTGCATTCCCTACAACAGTGACAAGCAGAAAATATCCCTTTTAAATTTAAAATATCCAATCTCTTTTTTTCTTTCTTTTTAATTTTTTTTTGTGTTATTAACCTTACACCCATCTTTTGGGACGCTAACCCTTGTCACATGTCCATCGAATCGGAAATTACTTCCGTGCGTCTACTGCAGCCTGAAGTCTAGACTGTGATTCGCTGGCGGTAGGGATTTTCAATCTCTTCCAATTCCCTAGCAGAGAGGGATTTTAAATTCCCCGTGAGTGTTTGCTCCCAGGCTTTATGAAATGACGATATCTAATTAAAATACTAAATCTCTCCTCTTTTGTGTATGTAATAGAGTGATCTAATATTTATATAGCAGGAGGCAAACTAGACTATTTGAGTCTTATTAAAAATAAAGTGCTTTCGAAATAAGGGGTATTTATTTTTAAACCTTAAGCTTTCTTTTGTAAGAGAAGGGAAAATTAATCTTGATACTAAAGTATGGAAATCATTTTATGAGAATTTGATGTCGAATTGAATTAGCAAACAAAATTGCCGTGGGAATATTCTTATAGCCTTTTTCTTTGTATTATTGAGAGTTTAATTCTTGATTGAATATTTATATTCTTGTGAAATAGTATTGCACATAGATGCATTTCGTATTAGTTATTTATGTAAATTTTTTTCTTAAAGTATTAAATAAAGCGCTAGTTTCGCTATTATGAAAATTTCGTTTTGAATTATTTAATTTAATATTAAATTATTGTTAAAAGGGAAATTAAATTTATAAAATTTATTAAATACTGAAATTTTAAATACATACTATGAGGAAATGGTTGTTTTATGATTGCAGAATTGCAAGAATTTATTGTTATAATTTATTAATCTTTCTGCGAATTTTTGATTTTGTAAAATTATATCGGTTGATCTAGTCTAATTCAAAGTATAAAACCGATACTTATTAATATATATAAATGCAAATGCATATATTATTTATAAATGCAGACTATTGAATTAAAATCGAAGTCATTGTTTTAAATGCTGATTTAATGTTTGCAATTTTTTAAATAAGGATTTTTTGATAAATATGGTGTCATTGAGACTTATTAGTGAACTGCATACATGTTATTAAATGTTATACAAGTTATTAAGAATTTGTTGCTATAATTTATTAATCTTTCTGTGAGTTTTTCATTTTTGATTTTGGTAAAATTATACCGGTTGTCTAATTCAAAGTATCTAATCGATATTTATTATATATAAATGCAGACTGTTAGAATTAAAATTGAAATCATTGTTTTTAAATTCGGATTATATGTTTACAATTTTTAAAATAAGAAATTTCTTTATTAATCTTATTAAAATTCTAAGAATTTTTAACAAATATGGTGGCATTGGAGATTTATTAATGAATTACATGTATAACATTTAATAACTTGCAAGTTATTAAGAATTTGTTGCTATAATTTATTAATCTTTTGCGAGTTTTCATTTTTGATTTCGGTAAAATTATGCCGGCTGTCTAATACAAAGTAACTAATCGCTATTTATTATATATAAATGGAGACTGCTAGAATTAAAATTGAAATCATTGTTTTTAAATTCGGATTATATCTTTTGAAATAAGAATTTTTGTTTTTAATGTTATTAAAAGTTCCAAAGATTCTTTAACAAATATGGTGTCATTGGAGATTTATTAATAAACTACATACATGTATTAAATGCTCTTTATTAAAAAAAATCAAATGTTTTTTTTGTAAAGATTTTAATTTTTCAAATATCTATGTGAAATTTAAATAAAATTCTACACCTATGATTTTACTTTTAAGAATGTTCATTGTTAAGAGTATAAACCGCAAATAAATATTAAATTTAAAAACTAACGAAAATTATTTTTGTATCGCATACAATTGAAATGGATGAAAATGTTTTTATCTCAGTAGTATCGTGATCTTCAGGAAGGAAGGGGAGGGTTTTCTTTTTTTTGCTAAAAAAACCGGTTCAAAGCTGAAAATACTTTCTTTTCTTAAAATTCAATAATTGAATTATAAATTGAACACGTTTTTATTTTTTTTGTCCTTTTTCTTATTCTTCCTGCGTGTTTGTTGTTGAATGTGAAGAAGTTCTCTTTCAAAAGGAAGGCTTTAGCCTATCTAAAAATAACCCACGTCACTTAACAAAACCCTAGATTTATGAATACGCCCGAGTTTTTCTTTTTATACCGGGAAGTTCAGACCAGCACGTTTTGGAAATAAACTTCTTCGTAAACGAAAACTGGTTTATTGTTATTATTTATTTATTTCATTATATTTTTCGTGTACCTATTCCTTTTGAGAATTTTAATTTTTCTGTGCTTTAAAAAAAAATAATAAATATTCGCTTTTAGTCTTGTTAAAAATAGTATCAAGCTTTTTAAAACTGTGACATACTACTATGTCCAAAAGTAAGACCCATTTTCAATTTAAAATTGCCGGGGCTATGGTATTTCCATTTTTTTTTTTTTTTTTTTTTTTTTAGGTTGTTGATACTGTCCTTGACATCTCTGTGAAATTTCACGTCGAAATATTCATTAGTGTTTGAACTACGCTTGGCTTTGTGAGACGCTGAAACTGATTCCGGCGATTTTTGAAATATCTGAATTCATTGAGCAAAGAACTTGCATTCAATTTGTTTGCGGAAACGTATAGAATGTTGCAGAAAGCATTCGGTGAGCATTCCTATATCGGAAAGTAATGTTTAAAAGTAGTATAAACAGTTCAAAGAAGGCAGAGAACGCGTTGAAGACTGAAGATCCCTCTGGTTGACCCTCCACCTCAACCGACGAAGCTCACGTCCAAAAAAATTAAAGATTGGGTGCTTGCAAATCGTTGATTTCCAAATTAGAGACCTCGATGATAATATTGGTATTTCGAAAGGATCAGTCAATTCTATTTTGGGCCTCAAACGCGTCAAATCTTGATTGGCACCGAAAACACTGAATGCTCCAGCTCACACTGCATTGATTCTTCATGACTTTTTCCGCCAAAAATGGAACCCATATCGCTCCACAACTACCGTTTTCACCTGATTTAGCATCGTGCTATTCCCTAAACTCAAAAGACCACTCCGGGGACAAATCGCCGGAATCAGTTTTAGCATCTCGCAAAACCAAGCACTCATGAATATTTTGACGTGAAATTTCACGCAGATGTCAATTACAGTGCCAATAACCTAAAAAAAAAAAAAAAAGTGAAATACCACAAGACCAGGGATTGGAAATTGGTCTTACTTTTTGGACACAGTAGCATCATGCTTAAAAATGTGACAGACTGTAAACATTTTATGCGAAAAACATTTTGCTGTAAAGCTGCGTATTGCTTTGATTTTTATTTGTACATGAATTTGTCTGGTTTATTTTAATAAGATTGTATTATATTAGCTTATATCTCACATGGATAATCAAAGTGAAGTTCAAACATGTTGTAATATGTGGCTTAGAAAATAAAATATTTAGCTAAGCTGTATTTGAGAAATTTCAGGTATCATCAAATATGTTAAATTTAAATAAAACCAAATAAGTAACGACTCGATACGAATACCAAATGACAGGAGGATTTTTTTTTTTTTTTTTTTGATAATCCAACAATCGTTAAATTAGTATGAAAAATATCCTGAAATTAGAATTCGAATATTTTTTTTTTTAAATTACTTATAAGATAAGCTATTATTTTATATTAAAATCAATGAAATATAATCTTAATTGAGAATTTTTATTTATATTTGATAGACTTAAAATACCAGTTAATTGAATTGAATTTTATATTAAATAACTTTTTATCACGTGCATTGTGCCATCTAAAAAATTTCTGGAAGCTGAATTGCAAAGATTGTTGGTGAAAATTATTCATTATCATTCGATTGTATGAAAAAAAAAAAAAATATTTGTTTTTATTTATTTCCACGCGCATTAAAGCAAGTTCTTTCCAAGCAGATTTTATTCCTATGCTTTTGTAAAATATTTTAAATATTATTCAGTAAAAAACTATTTATTTAAACAAGCTATTTACAACAACAACAAAAATGGACAATTTTCCTTGGTCATTATCATTGGAAAAGTCTGCATAGTTATTTGTTTTCTTAGATATGTTTATAATTTGTCTAACAATTTGAATTTAATCCCATCTTTTAAAAAAATCGGTGAACCGTATAGTTTTAAAATTCCTTTATTGATTTCTCATACTAAACTAAGGGATTTACATTGCATCACATTTTGAATTCTTTTTTAATCTTCCAATGCGAATTTAACGAGGATGTGCTAGGGGAAAACGATCATTATTTCGAATTAACATCACTTTTCCAAAAGTAACCTCCACGAACCGCATGCCACTAACCTTACTCTCCTCCTCCTCCCTCATCTCCCCTCCCCCTATTTCATTTAACTGCATTCCATCCCTACAAAGAAGGCACTCATGTTCTACAACACTACGCACAGCACGGGTTCGGCACCCTTTTCGCAACCAATCAGCGCTCACTTTGTCACCTATATATATATATATATATATATAGCAGATTTTATTCCTATGCTTTTGTAAAATATTTTAAATATTATTTAGAAAAGGAGGAAAAATGGACAATTTTCCTGGGTCATTATTGTTGGAAAAAGTTTGCATAGTTATTTGTTTAAAAAAAAAAAAAAATATTTCTTAGACGTGTTTTTATATTTGAATATAAAGGTCTAACAATTATCTTATAGTCTAACAATTTGAATTTAATACCATCTTTAAAAATCTGTGAACCGGGGCCTGCATGGTCGAGTGGCTACCACAGGTTTCGAGTTCGAGTCCCGGCGGTGCCATGGATGTTTGGAGTGGTTCGGAATCCACTTTAAGCCGTAGGTCCCGGTCTAATCTGATCGTAGAGCGTTGCGGGGTAGTGTTACACCGCGTCCGTAGCTTATATGTCAAGCTAAACGCACCTCCTGGGTAGTGCTAAGTGAGTAACATCGGTGCAGCGCTTTCCTTAAGGCATCGAAGACAATTGTCTTAAGTGTTTGCCAGCTGCATTAGAACTAAAAAAAAAAAAAAAAAAATCGGTGAACCGTATAGTTTCCTACATTTTAAAAATTCCATCATTGATTTCTCATAATAACAAACAAAGGATTACACTACATCATATTTTGCTTACCTTCCAATGCAAATTTAATGATCGTTTTCTTCTAGCATATCCTCATTATTTCGAATTAACATCACTTTTCCAAAAGTAACCTCCACGAACCGCATGCCATCAACCTCACAACCCTCCCCCCCCTTTCATTCTCTACATCCCCTTCCCTATTTCATTTAACTGCATTCCATCTCCACAAAGAAAGCGCTCATGCTCTACAACACTACGCATAACACGGGATTGGGAACGAGCATCCCCTTTTCGCAACCAATCAGCGCTCACTTCGTCCTTCCACCCTCTACCCTACCCTACCCACTACCCTGTCAAACAGGCACACAGCCATATTCCTTTGCCTGCCTGTGTCACTGTGCAAAAGCATCGCTGAATTTCTTTCGCTGCGAAATCTGTCAGGCATTTATTAAAACGCGCCGCACTGCACAAAGTATGCATGCGTTTTGTCGAAGATATATATATATATGTCGATGCACCCCCTTTCATCTCTAATCCCTGTCCCGAAAAATCGATTTCTCATTTCGGAACAGGAAGCTTCTGCTGCTGCCTCTTCCCAGAATGTTCCATTTACTACTCCACCCCACCCCCTTTGCCTCTTCTGACGACCCCCCTTCCTCCGCCTCTCTCGCCCTATTGCTCTCTGGCGTACATGTATGTGTGGGTGGGTTGGCATAAAGGGAAAAAGGAAGGATACTCTTCATTTTTGGAGAGGGATTTTTTGCTTCTTTTTTTCCTCCTTTTTCCAAGTTTATGTTGCTCCAGAAGAAAATTATAATTTTTTTTTTTTTTTTTTTTTTTGTGCTTTTTTCGCAAGTAACTAGTATAGATTTTTTTTTTTTTATTTATTTGTAGATATGGATGAAATATATCTTATTTTTATTTACTTTTTTTCTTTGCTCTACTGAGCAATCATTACAGTTTGTGATTGGAATGGGTATTGATGTTGTGTATGTAAGGATTTAAATTGAGGAGTTTCAAAAAAATTGTTCAAAATAAGTTTCTGTGGTGGATGCTCTACTAGGTTTTAGATAATATGATAAATAATTTTTGAGTGGTGTCAGTAAATTGTAAAAAATTATCGTTTCGATTTTGTTATTTTTATTATTTTAATTTTAGCGCGTGCAACCCCCCCCTCCCCCCTCCTTTTTTACATGTAAATGGTGCTAATCTTTATGATCAGTTTGCTTCCAGATGGCCGAGTGGCTAGCGCTCTGTACCAGAGGTTTCGGGTTCGAGTCCCGGCAAGTGCAATGGATATTTGTAGTGGTTCGGAATCCACTTTAAACCGTAGGTCCCTATTTAATAGGATCGTAGAGCGTTGTGGGGGTAGTGTTACTCGCGCCCGTAGCCTATCTTCAAGCTACACGTGCCCCCTGGGTAGTGCACAGCGGTGCAGCCCTTGCTTATGGCATAAAGATTAACTGTCTGTATTGCCAGCTGCATTAGAACAACGACAAGTTAAAATAATTTTCTTTTGTAGTTGTCATTATTTTGAATATAGTGAATATGAGATATTTAGTAATGATGTCCCCCTTAATGTATGAGCAATATGATATCACTGTTAATGTAGAAGGGATTTATAAAAATTATGTAAAGATATTCATGTATTATGAATTTTATCATATGAATTCATAGCATAATAATATTATCTATCCATAACAATAACAGTGATAACAATAATAACTAATGATAACAGTGAATGCAGGCTTTTTTGTTAAGCAACGATTGCATTTAAAGTATATGTGTTTAGTAAATTTGGTTTGTCGCTCTACGGTTTTTGGTTTGTCTCTTTAACGTGAATTCTACGGCCATTTTTGAAGCCTGTGATACACACTTTATTTAATTTTTTAAAATTTATTACTATCTATCTACTTTTATAAAGAAACTCATCCTTATTTTTAGCTAGAGCTGAGATAACTAATCAAATGCTTTGTAATCATAATTTCTCCTTTATCATCATTATCAACAAGAACGTCATTTAAAACTCTTGCCGAAGGAATATTAGTACAATTGAATTTCATCCTTAATTGGACATGATAAAAAGCCTGATAGCATTTTTAAAAGAAGGAAGTCATTGTTAAGATTTTATCTTTAAAAGAAAATGATACATATCAAGTGATTAGCGACTAAAATGCCTTTTAATGTAATCATTTATTTTTCTAATAAATTGCGTATCAGTGTCAGTAAGTCTCACTCATCATTTTTTATATTTGCATATTTAATATTACTCTGTATTTCCACCAGCAAAAAAGCAATTTAGCAAGGGCCTAGAACTCTATCACTACAAACATCCACGCCTGTGGTACCAACGGCCAGAGCGCTAGCCACTTGGCCATCAAGCCACCAAATTGGTAGAAGCAAGGCTAATGCTCTAAAAGCGCTAAATATGACAATTTTGCAGCTTTTTGTTGCTGACCAAGTGTATATTGAATTGTATTTTTTCCAATTATGAAAATCTTGTATACAAAGAACAAGATGTGAAACATTGACTTTTACATGGTCAATGGTCATCGATTTACAAAAAAAAAAATTCATTCTATTGCGTATTGCCAAAGCACATGAATATCATATCTTTAAAAAAAAAAAAAAAAAAAAAGAAAAAAAAATCTTTTAATAAACGTATTAACTTCATTTTCAGATTTTTAAAGCTGGTCCTGAAAATTTTAATTATCAAACGTAGTTGGGAGGGAAAAAATTGCATATTTTTCCTAGTACAAATTTCACTAAATTAAATCGTTTAGTTTATTAAAATTCAAAATGAACATTTGGAATATTTTGAAAGAAAAATAAAATATCTGTCCATAAAATACGGCCGTTAAAAAGAATTTTCAAATACTTTTTCTTTAATGTGCACTTTTAACTTTTACGCAAAGCATATCTTTACTAAAAGTTTGTGCCATCCATATTTTTTAAAACTTGGAAAAAAATTCCTTTCATTTCACACCGTAACCAACGATAAAACGAAAAACGAACGAACTTTTTAAAAACGCATTAACACTAAACATTAGATAGCAAGCAAGCATCGAAAAACTTGCTATCATCTAAAAAAAAAAGCTGATGTCTTCTAACAAACTTTCCCCTAACTTTTTTTTTTTTCTTACTTTTATTTATTTCTAGCAGATGGTGTACTTGCCTCTTGCAATTTATTTATTTCTTCTTTTTTATTTTTATTTGCTTGGCGCTGCCCCTGAAATTGCTCACACATACATGCACTCTACTCCTCACACATTCAGGCATACAAGGAAGCTAGACGGAAAGACCTTGATTGTTATTGGCAGGGTGCCAGGGAGACGGATGGGGGCGGGACCACCCATGTCACGTGAAGCCGGCGGCCAATCGCTTCTCGGGTTCTTTCTCCCTTCATCTAGTGGATTATGTTTCATTCCCCCCTACCACCACCACCTCCCTACATGCAGCTGAGTTCGTTTTTATTTTTTGTTTTTTTTTATTTAGTCTCTCTTCATAACTGCACGTTACTTGCTGTATGTAGTAGGGAGAAAAGAGAGGAGATGGATTTTTCGAAGGCGTGAATTTATATATGTGGCGTCTTCTCTTCCAAGTGACGTTGGCGTTCTTTTTTTTTTATTTCTTTTGTTAAGTTTTGTTCCTTTTTTTTTTTTTGAACTTCTGGATTTTTATGAAGAGAAAGACAAAAAAAAATGTTGTTTATGCAGCAGTTGAAGTTTCCTGGTTTTCGAATGTATAAATGCTGCAGTTCGTGCGATTTTTTTTTTTTTTTTAGCTTTTTATTCTGTTTGCTAAGGTGTCGATTTAGTTTTTCAAATATGCATGGATTTGAATAGTTCATTCTTTTCTTTCAGTTTGAGAGAGATGAATGTTACAGCTATTCACGCTTTATGTGAAATGACTGAAAATAAATTACAATGGTGCTTTAGTGTGGGTTTTTTTTTTTTTTTGACGATTGTTCAAAAAATAATAATTGATCAATATTTTTTACTGCTCTCATACAAAATATGAAGTTCAGTCTTACGTTAAATGTAATTTCTTTTGGTGCTTTATTTATTATTATTATTATTTTTTTTTTTTTTTTTTTTTTTTTTTGAGTCTCTCTCTCATTAACTGCACGTTACTGTAGTATGTAGTAGGGAGAAAGAGAGGAGATGGATTTTTCGGAGGCGTGAATTTATATAGGTGGCGTCTTCTCTTTTCCAAGTGACGTTGGCGTTCTTTTTTTTTTTTTTTTCTTTTTTTTAATTTCTTTGTTAAGTTTTGGTTTGTATGTTTTTTTTTTTTTTTAACTTCTGGATTTTTATGAAGAGGATGACGCCTGGTTTTTTTTTTTGGGAGTTGTTTATGCAGCAGTTGAAGTTTCCTGGTTGGAATGAATAAATGGTGCAGTTCGTTGATCCTTTTGTTAAGTTTTATTTTTTTATTGTTTTTTTTTTCTTCTGTTTGCCAAGGTGTCGATTTGAAGTTTTCAGCAGTTCGTGCGATTTCTTTATTTTTTCTTCTGTTTGCTAAGGTGGATTTGAATATTTCGTTCTTCTTTTTCAGTTTGAGAAAGATGAATGTTACAGCTATTCATGCTTTATGTGAAATGACTAAAAATAAATTACAATGATGCTTTAGTGGTGGTTTTTTTTTTTTTTTTTTTTTACGATTGTTCATCAAAAATAATAATTGATCAATATTTTTACCGTTTTCATACAAAACATGAAGTTCAGTCGATCTTACGTTAAATGTGACTTCTTTTTTAAATATTGCTAGATATTTCCAGTTTGAAGCAGATGAAAAGACATTTTTCTCTTTTATAATCAGTCACGCTTTTTGTGAAATGATTAAAAATAAATTACAATGGGGCTTTATTTATTTATTTTTTATTTATTTTTGAGTCTCTCTCTCATAACTGCACGTTACTTGCTGTATGCAGTAGGGAGAAAAGAGAGGAGATGGATTTTTCGAAGGCGTGAATTTATATATGTGGAGTCTTCTCTTCCAAATGACGTTGGCGTTCCTTTTTTTTATTTCTTTTGTTAAGTTTTTGGTTTGTATTTGTATTTTTTTTTTTTTTTTTTTTTTTCACTTTTCTGGATTTTTATGAAGAGGAAGACGACTAGTTTGGAGAAGAAAAAAAAAAAAATGTTGTTTATGCAGCAGTTGAAGTTTTCTGATTGGAATAAATAAAAGCAGCAGTTCGTGCGATTTTTTTTTTTTTTTTTTTTTTTTTAGCTTTTTCTGTTTGCTAAGGTGTCGATTTAGTTTTTCAAATATGCGTGGATTTGAATATTTTGTTCTTTTCTTTCAGTTCGAAGCAGATGAAAAGAAATTTTTCACGCTTTTTGTGAAATGTCTAAAAATAAATAACAATGGTGCTTTATTTATACGAATATTCACCAAAAATAAATTTATTTATAGTTATTGCTTATGACGAAAACTTTTCAATTGATAAATATTTCTACCTTTTCATGTAAAATATGAAGTACAATTGCTCTGACGTTAAATGTAATTTCTTTTTTAAATATTGCTAGATATTTCCAGTTTGAAGCAGACGAAAAGAAATTTTTGTGTTATAACGGATCAGGCTTTATGTGAAATGACTAAAAATAAACTGCAATACTGGTTTTCTGGGTCTTTTTTTCTTTATTTTTTTACCCCCCTCGTCTTGACCGAATATTCATCAAAAATTATTTTATTTATATTTATTGAATTTTAATTCATAAATATTTCTACCTTTTCATACAAAATATGAGGTCCAATCACGCTGACGTTAAATGTAATTTCTTTTTTAAATATTGCTGGTTGCTTTTTTAATATATGGGTAGTTTAGTTGCTTTTTTAAATATTGCTAGATATTTCCAGTTTGAAGCAGATAAAAGGAATTTTTGTGTTTATAACCAATCACACTTTATGTGAAATGATTGAAAATAATTTACAATGTTGCATCATTTATTTATTATTTTTCATTAATTCATTAAAAATAATTTTATTTATATTTATTGCTTATGATCAAAAATTTTAAATAATAAATATTTCTACCATTTTTATGCAAAATATGAAGTTCAATCGCTCTTATGTTAAATATGAAGCACCTTCTTTAAAGATAAGTGTTAAAGAATAAATGCAGAAGTTTGTATGATTTTTTTAGCTTCTTCAACTGTTTGCTAAGGTGTCGATTTAGTTTTTAAAATATATGGATTTGACATTGCATTCTTCTATCAGTTTGAAGGAGAAATTTTTCTGTTATAGCCAATCACGCTTTATGTGAAATGATTAAAAATAAATTACAATGGTGCTTTAGTTGTTGGTATTTTTTATTTATTTATTTTTTTTACTAATATTCATCAAAATAAATTTATTTATATTTATTGCTTATGATCAAAACTTTTCAATTGATAAATATTTTTACCTTTTTCATGCAAATATGAAATTCAATCGCTCAGACATTAAATGCAATTCCTTTTAAAAATTGCTGGTTACGGAATAAAGCGTGCATTTTGAAACAGTTAGTAAAAAACACTAATTTACTACATTTTATATATTGATTTGTACAAAAACTGTAATTTAATTTTTGTAGTACGTTAACAGTAATTTTTATAGATTATATTTAATTTCTTTTCATTTTTCTGGTGGAATATAAATGTTAAGCAATAAGGACTGAGAAATTGCAATCAATGTTGTTTTAACTTCGATTTTATTTTGTAAAGTATTTAAGCCATAGTGTAAGATGTATGAGTTTTATTCATATTTTTAGTCGGCTTTGGCTCTTATGCTTGAATAAAAATGTTAACATTAAATGCGCTGATTTCTGAAGGAAATTACAGAATCAGAGCAGTAATTTTAAACATCCAATTAATGCTGAAAAAAAACCCATTAAAAGTTGAAGTACGTTAGCTCTATATTTACATGTGATATATATATATATATATAATTATTTTATTTTTTGTTCTAAATTTTTATTGCCATAAAAGATAGTTAAAAATCTGCTAACGACCAAATATTAATGATACATATCATGGCGTGTATAATTTATTGTTCTTGGTACTATGTTACGTAAAGAAACACATTGGTTTTAAACAAATAGTCCCTGATTCTGATAACTAAGGTATTTTTAGAAATTGCCCAATTTATTCAAGTATATGTAGTCTGATACCTATATAAATAAATGAATAAAAAAAAATTATGTATAGAAGTGCTTATTCATTCTTACATTTTTATATATATTTATATTCTCAATGATTTAGTTAACTTGTAATCCCATTTTTGTTCTTCAAACCAAAATAATGATAAATTGGGGAAATAATGATAAAAAGAGAATTCTACTTCTAATATGTATAGAGTAATTTTCATTTCGTTATTAACGCATACATTTGGTCTTGCAGAGAAAAGAATTAAATCGTAATATTTTTAAAATGCAAGATGTTTTTAATTAATCTTTTGTATCTGCTTGTGGTAGTTCATTTATTTTTTGAATGTATTGGAACCAACCTGTCTTCTGTTCAATTAATTTTGTTTATTCAGCAAATGATGTCGATTTTTTAAAAATATATATGTGATTATTCTATGGAAAGAATTAATGTTTATACGTCATTGTCTTCCAAGAAGTTTTTGCAAGAATCACAAAGAGAACTATTAAATGATTCATTCATTCATGAGAGTGGAATTTTTGTAAATTTTTAAATTAAAAATCTTATTTATCTTTAAAATAAATATTTCTAATTTACCACTTAATAACTAAAATTCATATAGAATTCTTCACTATTTGTTTGCTGCCTGAGGGCCAATTGGGTAGCGCTCTTGGTCGTTGGTACAACAGGCTTCAAGTTCGAATTCTGGATGTTTGTTAGTTGTTCGGCATTCACGTTAAACTGTAGATCCAAGTCTAATTAACACAAAGTGTACAAAAAATAACCGCAGAACGACAAACTTATCCAATCATTTGTTTTTATTTTAAGGTGTATATTTACATTTTTTTCTCCTATACTAATAAGGTAATATTTTCCCAAAGAAAACTCCATGAGTTTCAAAAAATTCTGGTTTCTCTCCAAATTTGTTCCTTTTATTTTTGCAAATATTTTTTATGTTAGTAAGTTCGATTGAAAATGAGAATTTTTAGGTTTCATTTTTGAAAAAAAAAAAAAAAAAGAAAGAAAAATGCATAGCCCATGCAGATATAATTTTGATCATGAACATAAATTAAAGTCATTATTTTGGAAAATTGTGAAATTCGAATATTTTTAAATTTATTTTATTACTGAACTGTTAATAAAATATATAAAAAAATTTGAATTAAATTTTTTTTCTGCATCGAATATTGTTTGTAATATTTTTAAGATGTCATATCTTACTTTTATTGAAAGGAAATATAAGTATTAAGCATTTCAATTGAATTTAGAAATAATGTTACATGGCACTTTTTTGCCTTGGTTGACACAAAGAAAACTGTTTGCATGAAAATTATGATTTTACATAACGTTGATGTTTTTTGTTAAATAAATACTTAATAAAATGGATTTATTTATTGAAATCTTTGCAATACCTCATAAACCTTTCTGGATCTGATAGGAGAATATAAATTTCCAAAATATCTCTTTGTTGATGAAAATTTATTAACAAAAGTTGAAAACACATAGATTGTTCTTTATGAAAGCAATTCCTTTCAGAAGAGTTCCCCTTTCATTTTGTTATACTGTACGTCATCTTTTGGGTGGTCGTGCTATTGCTATCTCCACAAAAGAAGTATTCTTTGCAGTATAAGCTCCTCGTATTCCCCTTTGTATTTCTCTTAACATACATGTCTCCCTGTCATTTAAAATGCTGAGATGACAAGGAAGAAAAAAAAAAAAAAAGAATGATTCAACATCAATGCCAGTTTAAAGAACGAGTTTTCCATGCTGTAAATAAAAGAAAAAAATGATGCGTTTTGACCTATTATTATGGAAAACTTAAAAAGAAAAACAAAACTAATTTATTTCCATTTCTAAGTTTTTTGTTGTTGTTTTTCTTTTACAGCTGGCGCATGTTTTGTTTTGATAAAGTAAATCCGTTTTTGCTTTTAAATAAACATAGCGCAAACGAATGAATTTGTTTTTAAATTTTTTTTTGGCTTTGTTCAGTAAATTTTGTATTTTTTTTTTATTTCTCATTATTGAAAAGTTTATTATCATGTCTTTGTAAGAAGGGGGGAAATATCTTCAAAAAATTAAATGTAAAGAACAGGTTTAGGTAAATTTGATTTGATTTGTCGCCCCACGTCATTTTGTACACTTTGGGCTAATTAGACTAGACCTGCAGTTTAACGTGGATTCAGAACCACTAACTAACTAACATCCATGCCCGGAGCCTGTGGGTACCAAAGGCCAGAGTGCCAATTGGCCATGAGGGGCTGCTCAGGTTTGATTAAAAGATATTATTGCAAAAAATATTACCTTATAAAGATAAGAGAATGATTTGGAGATATTATTATTTGCCAAAAGATATTACCTTTTAATGTTTGTTTTGTTTTAATTCATTTTTAATTTATACATTATTAATTTCTTTGCTTTTTTAATTGCAAATTTTTTTAAAATTCCGACCATTTACTGGAATAAAGTTAATTAATCTTTCGTAGTGCCCTTTTACATTTCTATATAATTTATAAGAACAAGCCGATAAAACAGCGAATTGTACTTCACGTGCACCCTTTTTCCACCAAATTGAACTTTTGAAACTTTCTACAACAAATTTATTCCCCCATAATAACACACGGTGCCTTTTTAACAATATTCCTCTTTTTAACTGTAGCAGCCAATCCATTAAAAACATCAACAAAATTACACAGGACAGGCCGTAAAAAGAGAGAAGCATGCATATATTCTTCCATTTTATGTGGACCATCACCAAGACATTGGACCAATAAGCCACAGGAAACAAGGCGAAATACGTCACGATGTTTAAATCGTACTGGGTTGTAAAAGCGAGCTTGTTAGTTCAGCCTGCGGGCTTGCCTTGTTATACCTGGATTTTTTTTTCTTTTAACCTTTTAGTGTTTGTTTTTTGTTAGGCATTT
>BPLR01005546.1:0-49004 GCA_021605095.1 Caerostris extrusa | reverse complement strand
ACAAATCAGCATTTGCTTAGAATGGGGAAGATAATATTTAAATGCCCATAAGTTGAAATGATAGATCCTAAGTAGAAGTTAAAAAGAATGGTATACAGAATAAATTGAGTGCTTTACATGACATTAATAAGATCCAGCACAGTGGGTTTTGTTATTTTTAAACTTTCAATTCACAGACTCTCCTGTGGAGTTAATAAATCTAAGTCAAGGTATGTGTTTGCCAAAGAAGCTGCATCACAGCGCGTGCTTTTATTCAACACGTGGCTGTTAAAATTGGGATTTGAGACGTTCGGCGAGTTCGCTTTCTGTCTTCTGGGGGAGTTGGCACCAAAGTGGATCGCTGCCACGTCGGGTACGGGAATACTTCCGTGCCACGTCAGGCCTTATGGTCGCCTTGCCAGCGCCGCCGTGCGATTGCACCTTTCGACCCCGTCGTTCACGACTCGGCTTTTCGTATTCCGGCGGAATTAATTCTCAGCTTGATTAAAATTTTTATGTCTATTGAAATCTATCGGGTGGTAGACCATGCAGGCATAAATGTAGATTTTCATTTTCGCATCAAGTGTGCTGTAAATTCAGAAGCTGCTTTGCCATTCATCCACATGCCTTCCACCAGCTGCCAGCGGAAATGTTTTCTGATCACTTGATTTCTTGCATCAGCTAATGGATTCATAGACATCATCGTAAAATAGTTCTTAGAAATGAAGTCAAATTTTTGAAATGAAGATTTTTCGTTGTTGAAAATTGGCCTGGTTTTAATAATGCTGTGATGGGTTTTGCTCCTTGCCATTAAATTCTTAAATTTTATAAATAACCAGTGATAATGTTCAGCCGAATATATATATAGTAAGGTCGAACCTCGTGTATTTGGTGCCATCTACTGGTACTACATGAACTATTTTTTGTTTTTCAGAGCTGCCGTAGCTGATGTAGCCGAGTAACCTGGAAGTCGCCATCTGTACAGGGTTCCACAGTCTTAAGAGTTTCTGCTTTTATTTATTTTAATTTTTTTTGGTGAGTATAGAAAACGACATTCCAAATGATATTTGCTTCGATCTTCCAGCTCAAGGCTTAAATTCTTTTCCTTTAATATTAATACCTATCTGCCAGTTCAGATTTTCTAATTAACTTTGTGATATGGAGGCCCGTGCTCCTGTGTCACACAGGCTGGACTGTGGCTTGTGCTCATGATTTGTGCAAAACATTGCAGCCGCCACTAGGTAACAGAATAACCCTTTAAAATTCCTCAGATTTTTCAACTACAAAATATAAACTAAATATACTTAAAGCAAATGTTTAAACATGGGAACAGAAGGGGGTGGAATAAAAATTACAGAGAAGCAAAATTTTGATCAACAAAAGCAAAAAAGCTTATAATTAGGAAAATAGCGATAATCTGAATTAAAATTAATTGATATGAAAAAAATGTTTTACTTCCAGGAATATTTGTGAATTAATCACAAATACAGAAACATAAACAAAGAACACAGTGTTACAAAAATTGATGCTGAATGGTTACACTTCCTCGGCCAGAGTGCTTCGAGCCATGGATGCTGTAGTGGTTCGTGATCCTTGCTGGTTCATCCGTTAGACTTTCACGGAAAGCCACCATAAGACAGAAAGTATATCTCGCTCTGCAGCACGCATATAGAAGTATCCTCTGAGCACGCATATAGAGTTTATGGTAATGTGAAATTGATCTGACATAGAAAAACGTATGTATATATATATATATATAACAGTAATAATGGAATAGCAAGGAAAATGACAGCGGAACCATGAACAAACGAATGAAATAATAAAAGACAAAATGGATACTGCAATTAAAAGAAAATGGCTGTGGTTTAATTTTCGATTCCATCTGAAATGTGTGATTAGGCCACACCGAAAATGGCTTAATGACTGGTTGTGATTAACAATATTAGAAAAGAATTTTCTAGAATGCTTAGTGGTTTCATGGGCCCATACTATAGCTCAATAGATCAAAGCAATGCAGTAGAAACCAGAGCGCCAGCGATAAAAAGTACTTGTTTTGAATTATTTGTTTGCTTTTTATTGTTTTCTTGCTTCTATGTCTCAAATTGGGATCTGCATATGATGGGTCTTGGCCAGCCTTATTTGAAAGGTGACTTAAGGTTCTACTGATGAGAGCTTAGTACCTCGAGTGTGGCAAATGCTTCTTCAAGCCCTGGCCCTCGCTCTGGCGCTAACGCTGGCCTGAAGAGAATTCGCATGCCATAGCCAGCCCAGCCACTCAGCCTGGCAAGACTGTGGCCCTTGTCCTAGTTTTAAACATACATTTATCACCTCACAGAGCTGTCAACAGAAAATGCACAGGGACATAGTAGCAATTCAACGTTCTTTGTGTCAATATACTTAGCCAATGCTTGCATCGTACTATAATCACTACAATGTTAAATACTGCGCAAACTTCATTCATCGATGTGAATTTGCTCGGAATACTGCAGATCGGTATTATCTTGCAGCCTTGAGCCATAAAAGTGTTCATTATCCTTAATCAAAGATAGAAACCCAGTGATTCATGACTCTTTCAGGCCCCTTAAGTTTATTACCTGTGAACATAGAAATTTGTATCCATTTTTTCAGTAGTCCCTTGCAGTCTCATCACTCCGTGTGTGAATAAAAGAGCTTATAGATCCAGCTATTTCTGTCCCTTACTTGGGATCTGCCGCATCCACGTATGTGAATAAAGAGCCCGATAGACCCAGGTTCTGTAGACAACTTACTACCGGTGTGAATATGGGGAATTTGCAGATCTCATATATTTTTCTGTAAATTCTTCCGAGTGGCGTAGCTCAAATATTATTTTTCATACTTCAATATATTTTTATATAACATTAACATTTATTCATTAATTTAACCTTATTAAAATAGTAATTAGTTTAAAAAGAGCAGAACTATTTATAACGGAGATAATCTTTCATTGACGTGTAATTATCCTGACAATACAGCTTAATAGAAGCTAATCGTATAAGTTTATTTAATCGCAAATTCAAAGACATTGCATATACTACTTGTGCAATTTTTGATACTTTCGTACTTTCTTAATTTCAATTGAAAATTCCTGTCAGTATAAATGATTAAAAAACAACTAAATAATATAAAAATTGCCATGAGGAATGAATGTTAAACTCTTTGAAACAATTACGCACGTTGATTGTAATGCCATGGTGAAAGCATGAGCATCTGAGGTGGATAGCGCGGCTTGAGATTCAAAGCTCAATATCCAGCATGATTGATTTTTTAAAAGTGAATTTATTTATTTCTTAAAAATGACAACATGTTTGGCAAGAAGTTGCTCTAGCAACCATTGATGCATGCCTCCAGTGCTAGCAAGTAACAAGGCCTTTTTTTAACTGTTAATTTAGGTTGCGACTAGCATCGTAAGATCTCGAGACTCTTTTCTCATCCACACATATGTAGGAGTTTCTAAGAGTGGAGCGAAGGGAGTCTTAATCTTTCATTCTTTTATGTTTTAAATTGCTTAAATTAATAAGAGCTTAATTAACTAATAACAGTGGTTCCCCAGATCACTTTTTAAAAAAGAACAAAATAATAATAATTATTATTATTTATTTTATTTATTATCATGTGTGAACATGGTTTGTCTGGTTACGGGTTCATGGCGTTATCCGAATGAGAGTCAAACAAATAAAACTTCTATTAAAAATTTTGGCGAAAAATGGTACTTTGGGCCCCCTTAACTCTTGAAATGTTTCATGAATAACGTTAATCTTAAGGAATTTTCTGGAGAATTTGGCTTTTACTTCAAGTGTTTTGGGGCATGGTTTTGAATCACTTTTCATGTTTTGGGTTGGGATTTTTAAACATTTGTATTTTCCAATGGCTATAAGTACTCGTAGTGAGTTGATCAATTCCTTCTTTTGAAGTTTCCTATTTATCACTTTTGGCATTTTCCGTGCTTATTTAGCCGTATAGTGCAGCTTATCGTATTTGCAATACTTCATTCTTCATTTATGCCTAGAATTTTCAAATTTTGATATATTCATTTGGCTATTTAATGTGATAACGTTTCTTGTAGAATTGGAATACATCATTTTTTTTCATTTACGACGAAATTTATCTCACTTTTGAATATTCTTTCAGAGATTCTTGAACAATTCATTCTTCATGAAGTATTCAACATTGCTGTATTCGTGTGACTATTGAATTTCGCCATTCTTGTAGTATCCCTGATCAATTATTTTATATATCTCTTGTATTATTAAAATATTGTTAGATTCCCTGAGTTTATTCATCCGTTCTCGAATGTTCACACATGATAAAGTTGAAATTTGCCGAGCAGATTTCATTTTTTATTATTATTTATTCTATTTATTTAAAAAATTGGCATGTATTTATGCGATTCGATTCCAAGGACAAACACAGAAGGTTTAAAGGAGTGTGTATTGTATTTCATGTAGGTACAATTAAATCCTCTTAAATGAATTATCAAAGTTACCAGAAAAGAAACGGGAAGAATTCTTAGAGGAATGTAAACTAATATTAATGAATAAAACATGTCGAAGTGAAGAATTTGCGTCTTAAAATCTAAAAACCTTTGAGATTTGCATTTCTTTTTGAGGGCAGAAAATTTATGCTGAAAATGTTTCTCCATTAATGTGAAGATTCAAATAAAAAATAAAATTTTTTTCTTAATAACCACCTAATAACCTTCCTAATAATACATATATTGGGACCTGATGGTCGAGTGGCTAGCGCTCGATACCACAGGTTTTGGGTTTGAGTATGGATTTTTGTAGTGGTCTTATCTAATATGATCGTAGAGTGTTGTGGGGTAGTGCTGGACGGTAACAGCGGTGCAGCCCTTGCTTATGGCATGAAGATTAACTATCTCTGTATTGCCAGCTGCATTAAGAACAGCAACGTAATATATATATTAAAAAAATTATTTTAAAATCTAGAAGCTAGATGGCTGAAGGACTTCATCTTATTAAGCCATAAGAAAACGTAAAATGTTTGGAAAAAAACTGATTAACTTAATAAAATATTTTTTTATATGCTTATTTTATAGTTTATCAGTTTTATTTTTGGGGAAAATAAATATTATCATTTTTTAAGATGACTCAGCCAGTCAATGATACAACGTATAATAATACTTAAAAATATAAAAAAAAGTAATACAGTATTATAATAAATAATACAAAACTAAGACATAAGCTCAGTTTTTTGGAGATCTCTAGTATTATATTACATAAAATAGATGATTAAAAAATTGTTTTTGCATTAACTTTTTAAAATAACCTTCAGTTTCGTTCCATGGCTGTCCCAAATAAAGTTATTAGTTCACTTTCAATAACATCATTAACAGAATCCTCGGTATTAGAGATCTATTGGAGTCAGTCTTTATTGAGATAGAATAGAATTTCATAGAATGGCTTTTGAAAAGTTCAAATGTTTTTAATTTTTACAAAAATGGTATTTGGCAATAATTAGGTAAACAACATCACGACTGAAAAACGTACCATGCATTTACTGTGGTGAGGTTATTAAAAAAACCGAATGGTGAAAAAAGGCAATTTAATGAGATATTATTAGTTACTTTAGATTAAAAGTTTGTAAAAAAAGGTAAAAAAGTAACAATCTTTTTCACTATTTTTAAGATTGAAAGAATTAGAAAACTGATTTGTGTAGATCTGTCTCCGAGAAGTTTTTAAAGAAACTCATTTAAAAATGCACTTATAAGTCAGAAATAAATAATACAATGTTTTAACTTAAATTAACTCTTTAAAGCATATTATTTTATTTTTCATGTTTAATTCTGAACTTTTTTCTGAAATCTAAACATTGTAAACAAACAAACTGTTTGTATGCATTATTAAATTATGATAAATAAACTTCTATATCGTTTTAATTCTTCTTTTTTATTACAATCAGAACACATTTATTAATCTGCAGAGTTTTCAAGATCACCATACGATACATCGCTGTTATTATCGTTAAAAATGTCTACATTTTGCTCATTTTTAATAAAATATCTGATAAATAAAGGCAATATTGAGCAATAAACAGCACACAATTCTCCAATATTTTGGATACAGAAATACATCGATTTAAATACAATAGAACCTCTTTAAATAAAACCTCGATTAAGTCGAAACCCTCCACCACTCGAAAAAAATGTTTTGTTCCCTTCCCTTCAAGCCCCAAAACCTCCAATACTCGAAATTTCAACCCTCTATATGTCGAAATTTCAGTATTCAGGGTTTTGAGCTTGGAAGAGAGTAAACGACCCTCGGTCATTTTTAATCAGCAAGAAGACTACGATGTATCGTATGGTGATCTTGAAAACTCTGCAGATTAATAAGAGTTCTGATTGTAATGAAAAAGAAGAATTAAATCATTACAGAAATTTATTGATCAATGGTAATTGTAACAATGTATAGTTTTGATTTCAGAAAAAAAGTCGGAAATAGACAAGAAAAAAAAAAAATGTTCGCTTTAAAGAGATAATTTAATTTAAACATTGTATTATTTATTTCTGACTTATAAATACATTTTTAAGTGAGTTTCTTTAAAGCTTTTCTGAGAATATAAATAATTAGCCTTTTGTGTACTGTGGTTCCCCAGATATACACAAATGAATTCTTCTAATTCTTTCAATCTTAAAAATAATAAACGATTGTTGCTTTTATTACTAGTTTACAAACTTTTTAATCTAAAGTAACCTTTTTTTTTTTATTTTAATCTAAAGTAATTTAAGTACAGTGATCTCAATAAATTGCCTTTTCTCGCTGTTCGTTTTTCAATAACCCCACCACAGGAAATGCATGGCGTTTTCCACTCGTGACGCTGCTTACATAATTATTGCCAAATACCAAATTGAATACATTTGAATTTCTCGAAAACTGTTCAGGAAAATTCTGTCCTGTCAAATTAAAAACTCATTTTAATAGATCAGAAATACCGAGGATTCTTTTAACAATACTAATGAAATTGAACTAATGACTTATTGGGACGAAACTGAGGTTATTTTAAAAAAGTTAAATGTAAAAAAATTGTAATCATTTGTCCACTCAAGAACCTAATAAGATCTATGTAATACAATACTAGAGCCCTCAAAAACTGAGCTTATGTCTTAGTTTTGTATTATTTATTATTCTACTGTATCACATTTTTAAGTATAATTATGCGTTGCATCATTCTCTGGATGAGTCACTATAAAAAACTGATGATATGCATTAAAAATAAGCTGATGAAATAAGCACATAAAAATGATTTCATTAAGTAAATCAGTTTCTCCCTAACATTTTGCGTTCGCTCATGTTTTAACAAGTCCTTCTCAACCACCTAGCTTCCAGATATTAAAACAATTTTTTTTTAACATATGCTGTTGTTTAATACAACCTACGATACAGAGAGTTCATCTTTATGCCATAAGTAAGGACTGCATCGTTGTTACTCATTTAACACTGCCCAGGGGCACGTGCAGATTGACGATATGTAACGGACGCGAGTAACACTACTCCCACAACGTTCTACGATCCTATTAAACAGGACTTACTGCTTAAAGTGGATTTCGAAGCACTACACACATACAGACTCAAACCCGAAACCTGTGGTACCGAGCGACAGACACTCGCCCATAAGGCGCCAATATATGTATTATTAGAAAGGTTATTAGGTGGTTATTAAGAAAAAAATTTATTTTTATTTGAGTCTTCATATTAATCAAAAATATTTTTTCCAGCATAAATTGGGGGGCCAGAAAACAAATTAAAATCTTGAAGGCTTTTAGATTTCAAGACGCAAATTCTTCACTTCACTATTTTTTTGTTCATTAACATTAGTTTACGTTCATCTTATCCACATTCTTTTCTGATAATTTTAATGATTTACTTAAATGATTTAATTCGTACCTACATGAAATACAAAGCTCATTCCTTTTAAACCTTCTGTATTTGTCCTTGTAGTAGCATCGCATAAATAAAGATAATTTTAAATAAATATAAACAAACTAAAATCTGCCCGTCAAATTTCAACTTATCATGTGTGAACATTCGAGAACAGAGGAATAAACTCAGGAATATGTCAATGTTTAATAATGCACAATATATATAAAGCAATTGATTGGAATACTACAAAAATGTTCAAATTCAATAGCCGCATGAATATAGCAATGTTGAATTGATCAAGAACTTCATGAAGAATGAATTGTTCAAGAATCTCTAAAAAGAATACACAAAAGTAAGATAAATGTAGTCGTAAATGAAGAATGAAGTATTTCCCTCATTTTCGGATAACGGCATTTGGACCCCTAACGCAGGACAACATCATGTTCACACATGATAGTAAATAAAATAATAATAATAATAGTGATAATTATGTTCTTTTTTAAAAGTGATCTGGGGAACCACTGTTATTAGTTAATTAAACTCTTATTAATTTAAGCAATTTAAAGCATAAAAAGAAATTAAAGATTAAAAAACCATTGTCCATCTTAGAATTCCTACATATGCGTGGATGAGAAAAAAATTTTGAGATCTTACGATTTTAATCACAACCTAAATTAATAGTTAAAAAAAAGCCTTGTTACTTGCTAGGAACTGAACCGCTAACAATGGTACTAGACAACTTTTGTCATATTTTTTTAAGAAATAAATTTTAAATTCACTTTTAAGAATCAATCATGCTGATATTGAGCTTTGAATCTCAAACTGCATATCCACCTCAAATTCTCATCTTTTCCATGGCATTACAATCAACGTGGAGCATTAATTGTTTCAAAGAGTTTAACATTCATTCCTCAAAAAAAAAAAAAAATGGCAATTTTTATATTATTTAGTTGTTTTTTTAATCATTTATATTGTAAAATTTTTTAATTGAAATTAAGAAAGTACAAAATATCAAAAATTGTACAAGTAGTATATGCAATGTCTTTAATTTATAATTAAATAAACTTATACATTAGCTTCTATTGTTGTATTGTTTTTTTTTTTAATTACACATTCAATGAAAATTATCTCCGTTATAAATAGTTCTGCTTTCTTTTTTAAACTAATATTATTTTAATAAGGTTATAAAATGAATAAATGTTAATGTTATATAAAAAAATAATTTCAAGAAAAGGAAGTTATGAAAAAATAATATTTGAAATACCAACTATAGTATTTTTACAAGAAAAGGAAATATATGGACTAAAATTTCTATATTCACACCAGGAATAAGTTGAGTCTACGAGAAAAGGATATAAAAATAATTCACTATAATAAGTTGACAATCTACTTAGAAATAAATGGAAAAAAGAAGTAAACGGATCTGAAACTTATTCACACAGGTGAATAAGTTATTTTGCAAGAAAAAGAAATTTATGGATCCCTAAATTTCTATATTCACAAGAGTAAATGATAAGTTTACAAGAAAAGGAATTATATGAATCTATAATCGTTTATGCTATCTTTAATTTAAAAATGAATTTTTTTGATACTAATCTTTATCCTGTAAATTTAAAAGATGTACATACAGTGGATAAACTTTAAAATTTTATCCGTGGATTAGTTTATAGTATTTAACATTTGTAATTGATTATAGTATTTGATTATAAGTATTTAACAAATTATATTGACACAAAAATTATCTTTGTTGAATTGCTACTAATGTATCCTCTTTTGTCTGTGCATTTTTTCCTCTGCACTATTAATTGTTGACGAGAATGCATGGTGATGAAATGTATGTTTAAAACTAGGACAAAGTTTTTAGTCTTACTTGAGTAGACATTTTAAGTAATATAATATCACAATTCTCTTCAATTGTATTTAAAGTAAGAACGGGGTAAATTTGAAAAAAAAGAGCGATTTACGATACGCCTCGAGGGTTACTACTAGAAATTTACCTCTGCCTCCCCTCATCAATAGAATTAGCAAATTCACCCTTTCAAATAAAATATTACTATCCAAGCAAATATTAAGACCCATCCTTATTTATGCAGATCCAATTTGGGGTATAGAAGCAAAAACTAATAAAAGCCAAATACAAATAATTCAAAACAAATTACTTCCTATTATCGCTGGCGCTCCCTGGTTCGTACCTAATTCTACCATTACAACGATCTGAATATTGAAGCTATAGATTATAGACCCATATTACTAAACATTCTAGAAAATTCTTTTCTAATATTGTTAATCACAATAACCCGATCATTAAGCCATTTTTACTCGGTGTAGTGGTTGATACAACTATCCCTACGCACTTTCAAGATGGAATCGAAGTTAAAAACCACCTTAAATAGTCTATTTTCTATTTTAATTGCAATATCCATTTTGTCCTTTTTTTTATTATTTCATTCGTTTGTTCATAGTTCCATGTCATTTTTTAAATTTTTTTCCTTAGGCAATATTCTCCATTATTACTGTTATATATATATATATATACATACATTTTTTTCTATGTCAAAAAGATCAATTTCACATTCCAAATTTTTCCCTCCAAAAACCTCTATAGTGCGTCTAAATCTAATAGGGGGATATATAATTTTATATGCGGCCGCGGAGTTAGATGTCGCACCGTATGGGAGCACCTAGCATAGGTGGAAATCTGACTTGGCTCCGTGAAGTCCTATGAGACAGAGACCTACGGCTTAAAGTGGATTACGAACCACTACAAACATCCATGGCACCGTCGAGACTCGAATCCGAAACCTCTGGCACCGAGTGCCGTGACACTTGGCCATTCAGGCTCTATCATAGTGATAATCAATTTTTTTGTAACACGCCTGTGTTCAAGCACTGTTTATGTTTCTGTATTTGTGAATAATTCTGAAGCTGCAAATGCTATTCACATAGATAAAACATATTTTCTACATATCAATTGAATTTTTAATTCAAAATTCTAATAACTTATCGCTGTCCTAATTTGTAAACTTTTTTTTTTTTTTGCTTTTGATTGATCAAAATTTTGCTTTCTTTTTCTGTAATTTTTTTCTCTCTTAATTGCTAGTTACCTTCTGTTCTTTTTTTTTCCCATGTTTAAATAGAACTTTTTTATTTCTTTTTAAAAGTATATTTAGTTTATATTTTTTGTAGTTAGAGAAAAATCTGAATTTTAAAGGGTTATTCATATCTGTTACCCCAATACATGGCAGCACGAATGTTACTACGCACAAATAGAGCAACAAGTGTTACGGTTACGAAGTTGCAATGTGATTTTAAGAACCACGGAAACCTCCATATCTTAAAAGTTAATTAGAAAATCTGAACTAATGTGTAGTTGCTTAAATTATAGAGTATTAATATTAAAGGAAAAAAAAGAATTTAAGAAAACATCTGCTTGAGAACAATTAAAGTTAGAGATCGAAAAAGCTAAAAGCTATCGATACAAATTAGGTGTCCGTTTCACGATGCACCAAAAAAAAAAAAAAATTAAAATTAAAATAAAATAAAACGAAATAAAAATATAAAACAATTATCAGATACAGGTTACAGTACAGGTGAAATAACAAAAACCAGGTTACAAATAGAATTTCAGCTACATCAAATACAGCAGCTCAAAGAAAAACAAAAAAAAAAAATTAGTTCATGTAGGTACCAGTAGATGGCGCCAAACGGTTTTCGACTTACCGAGGTTCGATTTAAAGAGGTTCTACTGTATATATAATATAATCGGCTGGGCAGTCTATATAGTTATTTATAAAATTTAGAATTTAATGTAAGAACAAAACCCATCACAGCGATATTAAAAATTCCAAACAATTTTCTTTTCTTGAAAAATCTCATTTTCATTTAGAAATAAAATTGTCTTGGCGATTTCTAAGAACAATTTTACATTAATTAATCATATAATTATTAGCTGATGTAAGAAATCAAAGTGGTCAAAGAAGCCATGAACTCCGCTGAAAAAAACAATTGGGAGAACTTCAGGCATGTGATGAATAATAAAAGCCTTCCTAGTTTTATTTTAAGATCACCTGCTGATGCAGAAAATAGAATACAAGAATTAAATGAAATCTACGTCACATGCCTGCAGGAACGTTCTGCCCCTAAATTTAAACCTACACCGATAAGATTTCCAATAGACATAAAAATTTAATCAAGCAAAGGAATAATTTCCGCCGGAAATGGCAAAGAACCGGAGGTCCGGAATTCCTTCGTAATTACTACCGCCTCTTGACGAAGTCAGAGTGCAATCACTGTCTTTACACAGCAACGCTGGCAAAACGACATAGAGGCCCTGACGCCTGAGTCAACATCACTTTGGAAGAAATGTTCCCATCTACGCAGACAATATCACAACATTCCGAGGGTGCCAACGGCCGAGCAGCTTATTCCCCTCAGAAGACAAAGCGGAACTGCTCGCAGACAGTCTCAAATCCCAATTTTAACTTAACCACGATGTTGAAGATAAAAATTTTTTCGAACGCGCCAACTCTACAGTCACAGACTTCTTACAACAAACACATACTAATGACTTAGATTTATTAACTCCACAGGAAGTCTGTGAGATTATCTGAAAGTTTAAAAATAACAAAACCCCTTGTCTGGATCTTATTAATAATCGCATGTTAAAGTCCAAATTAAATTTATTCTGTATATTACCATTCTTTTTAACTTTCTACTTAGGATCTGTCATTTCCAGCTTTGAAGACTGCCGTAGTATGCCCCCATTCTAAGCCAAATGCTGATTTGTTTTTATTCAAACTGCTTATACTAAATAACTTTAATTTTATTTATTAATTTTAAAAATAAAATTATGAGCCAATCTTCATCCGGCCCGCCGCCTGTCGACTTTTCACCGGAAAGCCCGCCCTTGCATGAGCAGGGCATTAACCCTGTTGACCACCAGTCCTCTTTGATGGACGTTACGACGACTGTCACGAGAGAACAACTAAATGACAATAACTTCCTTGCCAATCACCCAGCTCCACATCGTCTTGCTGATCCGACAACGGAACATATTCTGTTCTTCGAAGAACTGCTGAAAGAAGCAGCGTCCCTCATGCTTCAAATCCAGAAGCACCAAAGCGCGGCAAACAACATCCGCGGCCCTACCTGGGAGCAAGCTTCCAAAAAGATCGGGGAATACTCAACAAGGATCAGAGCAATCTGCACCTACACGGGGATTCCAGCTTCCACATTCCCACCAAAAGGAACTCCTCGAAATGAGGAAGCAAAAGGACTTAAAGGACCTAGCAGCCGCTGAAGCGGCAAAAAACAAACCAGATCCAGTCACCATGCCTGCTACTCTCCTGTCACCATGCCCGTAGCACCTGTGCAGCCTACACCAGTAACTGCACATAAGAGAAAAACTCCAACCTCGGAAGATGACGAGGGATTTAAACAGTCCAATCCAAGAAAGACAAAAGGGTAAATATGGCTGCATTTGCCCCTACTACTAACACCCTAACACTTCGATGGCTGCTGACAAAAATGTGAGCACTCCACAATTTAAAAAACCGGTTAGGATCCCACCATTCTTTGTGTCCGCTAAGGGCAAATGGTGGAACACCCTTAACCAACTTCGCGTGAAGGTGCCTAGCATTCAGGCTAAGTTATCTGGGTCAATTTTTAAAGATCACAGTTGAAAACGAGCCTGAATACAGGACCCTTGAACAGATTCTTGAAAGCGACGGGACGCCTTTCAAGTCTCTTATATTACAAAAGGACCGACCAATTAAAGTCGTGCTCCGAGGTCTCCCTGGTCACACTCCCGTAGAAGATATTGAGACCGAACTCCGAGCTTTGCAATTCCCCTTATTAAGATAGCTCGGATGTCAAAATTCCGAACCAGGGAGCCTATGCCCCTCCTTTATCTACAACTATCTCCGTCCTCGAAAACAGAGGAGATATATAGCCTCACCACTCTCCTCGGTCTGAGAGTCAGTGTGAAAGTTATAGAGGGCAACCGGGCCCATCTGTTTGCTGGAATTGCCAAGGCTATTTCCACTCGTCGGAAGTATGCCGGCTTCCAACACGCTGCGTTAAGTGCGCTGGCCCCCATAGAGCAAAAGAGTGCAAATTAGAACTAGACCAGCCACTTAAATGTGCAAATTGTGGAGGAGCTCACGCCGCGAACTGGCGCGGATGCCCCCGTATGCCCAAGCCCGGACAAAAACCCGGTGCGAAAAAGCAAAATGTAAATAAATCTAAAAACCCCCACCTCTTCCAAACCTATACCACAGGTTTCAGCCAGGACGCAGCCATCGACCTTTACTAGTCGTACCGTCCAGCCTGCAATGGCTTTTCCCAAATTCTCCGCCAGGGGAACGAAGAAAAGTCTGTAGGCCCCGCCCCAGCCAATCATAGTTAGGAGCCGCTGCCTGCTGCTACCACAAATAGCTCCGCACCCGTTACGGCCTCTTCGGAGTGTTCGTTAACGGAGATTTTTCAGTGTTTGATGGATCTCGTAAGAGACAATCCATCTCACGGTCAAATTATATTGCGAGCATTTGGGCTAGCAAAAGACAAAATGAGGAATTGTCAAAACAGATTCGACATGACGTATCACCTCTTTGAGGCGTATACTAATGTCTTTTCCGAAAGTCAGTTCCTCACGGCTTAACTCACTTCGGGTCTGGGTCTCTTTCAATTGGTTTCTGGAACGCTAATTCGTTACGTTCCAA
The DNA here is from genome assembly GCA_021605095.1 of Caerostris extrusa. Classification (NCBI taxonomy): domain Eukaryota; kingdom Metazoa; phylum Arthropoda; class Arachnida; order Araneae; family Araneidae; genus Caerostris; species Caerostris extrusa. Next base: position 34,408 of record BPLR01005546.1, on the reverse strand, counting down.
AATTCACGAGGTTAGGGAGTTCCTAGCAGAGCAGAATCTTGATGTATTTTTGGTTCAGGAGACAAAATTGCCTCCTGGTTATAACCCTTTGATCGCTAATTACCGGTTCTATCGTACTGATAGACCCAACCAGCTTCCTACCCGAGTAAGTGGCGGAACAGGTATCTACATCAAAAATAGTATTAATCATCATAGCCTTCCTACTCCAACTTAGATCACATCGATGCTACTGTCATTGAAATTAAAATTAGTAATTACCTCCAATTAAAATTGTTTCCACTTATGTTAAGCCTAGCCTTCCAGGTGGTTTCCCGGTGGAGGACTTTAATAAACTTCTAAAAATGGGAAACAATGTGATTCTCGCTGGTGATTTCAACGCTCTTCACTCCTCTTGGAACTTTGGACATTCAAACAGATATGGGTTTAACCTAAATCGTTTCCTCCAAAGTCAAAGGGGCGTGAAAGTTGTTCCCCCCCTTAAAGTTACTAGAATGACATTAGAAATAATAATCATCGAGGTAATGTACTCGATCTTGCTTTCTTTAAATTTATCCCCTTTAATTATGATATTGAGGTGCTTACAGATTTAGATTCTGACCACCTCCCCGTTATCTTAACCCTTGACACCAGCCCTGAATCACTGAAAGTTCCTAATCAATTAAATACTAATTGGGAGAACTTCAGGCATGTGATGGATAGTAAAAACTCCCAAGTTTTAAATTAATACCAAAGATGTTGATGCAGATGAAAGAATTAAAGAATTAAGTAACATCTACGTCACATGTCTGCAGGAAAGTTCTTCCCCATAAATTCAAACCTCCACCGATTAAGATTCCCACAGCATATTAAAGATCAACATCAAAATTAGAAATTATTACCGTCGTAGGTGGCAAAGGACGAGAGATCCTGAGTTCCTACGACAATATTACCGCTCTCTCATTGATATTAGAGAAGCCATTACTGTCTTTACACAGCAACGCTGGCAAGACGACATAGAGGCCCTGACGCCTGAGTCAACATCACTTTGGAAGAAATGTTCCCTCCTACGCAAACAATATCACAACATTCCGCCCTTGCAGGTGCCAACGGCCGAGCAGCTTATTCCCAGAAGACAAAGCGGAACTGCTCGCAGACAGTCTCAAATCTCAATTTGAACTCAATCACGATGTTGAAGATAGAAATTTCTTCGAACACGCCAACTCTACAGTCACAGATTTCTTACAAAGACCACATGTTAACAATTTAGATTTAATTACTCCAAAAGAAGTCTGTGAAATTATCAGAAAGTTTAAGAACAATAAAACCCCTGGTCTGGATCTTATTAATAATCGCATGTTAAAGTCCACTCCTATTAAATTTATTCTGTATATTACCATTCTTTTTAACTTTCTACTTAGGATCTGTCATTTCCCAGCTTGCTTTGCTGGAAGACTGCCGTAGTATGCCCCATTCCTAAGCCAAATGCTAATTTGGCTTACCCTCATAATTATCGTCCTATCTCACTACTTAGTAGCTTGAGCAAAATATTCGAATCTGCGTTACTTAAACGCCTGAATCAGCATTGCGATCTTCATAATTTAATTATCCCTGAACAATTTGGTTTCAGAAGGCAATTAGGAACCTGTCACCAATTACTTAGGTTGACAGAGCTGATTCACGACGGCTTTAACGAACGCAAATCTACGGGAATATTATTTTTGGACGTAGCCAAAGCCTTTGACAAAATTTGGCATAATGGCTTATTATTCAAGCTCATGCGACTTGATTTTTCACCCCAAATTGTTAAGATTCTTTGCTCTTACCTACAAGCCCGAGATTTCTTAGTTAGAGTAGGTGGAGTTACTTCCTCAACCAGACCAATAGAAGGGGGAGTTCCTCAAGGGTCGCTCTAGCGCCCGCCCTTTTCAACATTTACATCAATGATATTCCGAGAGACGCACAAACCTCTTTTTTTTGCTATGCTGATGATACGGCGATAGCCACACAGAACAAATCACCTCAGCTTGCTGTTAAAGACCTACAATATTCAGTCTACAATTTAGAAAAATGGTTAACCACCTGGAAAATTAAAGTTAATGCCACGAAATCTGCCTGTATGCTATTTACTCGGAAGATCGCGTTTTCTCCATTAGGGAGTATCACTCTTTTTGGCCAGCCCGTCCCCTGGGTAACTGAATATAGATACCTGGGGTTGTTTCTAGACCCAAAATTATCATTCAATTCCCATATTAAGAATACAGTTGCTAAAGCAACTGGTGCGAGTATTAAACTCCACTGCCTAATTTCTCGAAAGAGTAGGCTTGCGATCAAACACAAGCTTCTGCTCTACAAGTCTATCATTAGACCTATCCTGGTTTATGGTAGTCCTATCTGGGCCTCTACCTCACTGACAAATATAAAGAGACTCCAGGTTTTCCAAAATAAACACCTGGCTATGATTGCTGACGCACCATGGTTCGTTCGTCGTAAGATCATCCATAGAGATCTAGACGTCGAACCTATTCCTAATTACATAATCAAAATTTCAAAGAATTTTCTTGAAAAATGTCCTCAGATTAGCAATGAGTTAATCCGTCGACTGCCAACCTATCACCCTGGGGTGAAAAGCTCTGAGAAAAGACCACGGGCAGTCTACGACGTCTCCTATGAGTGTTTTCCTAAACTTAAGAAACACCATGGCTGTTACTCTGAACAAGCGCAAGCGAGTTCAGGTAATGGGGTGAGCCTTGCTCATTGAGAAGTTATCTCAATGCGTATCTGACGATTACTTTTGGCTTAAAAACTAATTGTAAATTTAATTTTGACGAACTGGCGCAGAGGTAAAGATTCGGATCTTTGACCGCGAGGTTGAGGGTTCAGATCAGAACTCTGTTCCTTTTCTATTCCCTTTTTATTGCTACGTTGTGCTTTAAATTCATTCATGACTTTCCGACTAGTAACTAAGTTAGGTTTTTATTTTATTTTTCGTACGCTTTTTTACCCCTTTTTTTTGTAAGGAAATAAAAAGGATTAGACATAAAAATTATAAAAATAAAAAAATAAAATTATAAAATCGAAAACCAAACAAAAATTATAAAATTGAAAACCAAATAAAAATTATAAAATAAAAAAGAATCACAGGTTCTGTGATGGGTCTTTTTTTTGGGGGACTTTGTTTTAATTTTTTACCTTTCAGATGCTCCTATTGGCTCTCACCGTTCAGCATGATTTCCAATCAGCGATTTGTAAACAAAGGGTTGGGAGGTTTGTTTACGTTTTGAAATAGTTTACGGCATCGACAACTGGTCCCTAATTGTACCGAATTTAAAACTTAACTTTTAAATTCTTTTATTTTTATCTTACTTTTTTTTTTTTATAAATAGTATTTTTTTTTTTTTTTTTTTTGAGTACCATAAATTGAATTTTTAGAAACATTTATCTTAAATTTTTACTAACATTAATTAAGCAGCCATTAGAATTCTAAACATATTTATTAATTAAGATGAGGAGGTTGTGGTGTATTTCCCCCTGTTGGTACTCCGTAATCGGTATGCCAGTTGCCAGTTGATTCCAACTAGAGTGGAAAGCGTTTAGGTAGCCGGCTAGAATCACATTTGGTCCAGATTTCAAAATAGTATCGATGTCCTCCACCGGGTATCCACCTGGGTTTGTAGGTGCGACGTAAGTCGAAGCGATGATAATGGGTGGAAAATCATTAAGATGAATTTGAATCATGGCTACCTCGGCGCAATTAAGGTGCGGAGCAGGTAGTTCATGGTGCCTTATACAACTTTTTGTATAAATGCAGGAGCCTCCGCTTACATTAGAACCAGTAATTCGTGATCAGTGGGGTCTCTTCATATTTTCATTTAGTTTTTTCTGGACCAAAAGTAGTGCTCTATAAGAATTTTTACCTCTTGTATTTTGGAACGCAGTCCATTCGCATTCCAGGTAGCAAACCATAAGAAGTTGCACGTCGGAGCTGAACTTTTTGAAATTTACTGCTCTGGTTAATGCTCACGTAGATCCTGGTATGATTGTCTGTATTTTCGCGTAGTTGCTGCAGACACTGTTTAAATGCTTTTACTAAAATAGGAGCAGCCATGCCCTGCTTTATGAAGTTGAACAATTGTCCTATTATCAGCGAAACGTCCATTTCCTCCTTCGGCTGGGGAGTCATCATCGGCGTTTGCTTGTGCTCTTTAACTTAATACTTTTTTAATTTAAACTTTTGGTATTTATAATTATTCTGTAAATTTAAAATTACGGAGGTACTGGGCTTTTTACCCTTGGCACTCCAAATACACCAGCCTTTACTTTACTTTTACTCATCAGCGCGAGAATGGGGAATCCGGTAGCCGACTGGGTGGTTTGATGGCTGTTGGCGCAGGGGGACTTCTTTCCTCCATGCGGTCATGCTCGCATAGGAGTGACCGACCTGGTTGTTGGTAGAAGCGGTCTATTTTTTTGCTGTTGCTGTTTTTATTATTTCGGGAACCTGGGGCCTTCTCTCCAATGATCTCCTCCGCAGTTGATGCAGGTGTGGGGGGCCTTGGTCGAAGGGTCGATCGCAGTTCTCCGCCTTGTGGAGGCCGGCGCATATGACGTATTTGGTCGCACTTCCGAGGAATGGAAGTAGCCCTGGCAATTCGAGCATTGGTTGGGGCCCGGGCGTCCACGGTATGCCTCCACCTTACTCTGGAGCAGAGGTACTTCAGATTTTAAAATATTGATGACAGAATTCCAATCACTCTTGGGTTGGAAGTAGATGGGTGGTGGTTTTGACTCATAGACAGCATCTTGTAGTTCTAGTATACTATTGATGTTACCGACAGCGGCGAAAGATTTTTGCAGGGGGACGTTAGATCGCAGACCGCCTGTGGTAGCTTCCTGATCAAGCTTTTTAGATGGTATTTGGAAGCCTTCACCGTCAGCAGGCCTTTGTCTTTTCTGGAATCATTAGTGTTTTTGGTCGTGGTGGCGATGGTAGGGTCGATGATGGGTAAGGCTGGTACATTTGCAGTTGCTAAAAGTTCTCTAGCATAGTGTGCTCTTTAACGTCTTTCCTCAATTTCTTCAGTGATGGAATTTGAATAGACTTATTCCAAATTCATATTTTAGGTCGTCCATGTGCTTATATGTCTCAGCCATCTGAGTGTGGAGCTGACATGCTGTAGGGTCCTCGGGCTTGGCGTTTTCGATTTTCGCAGCCGTTTGGGTAAGACGATATTTGAAATGTGAAGCTTTCGAGCATTATCTGGTTTATAAGGATGAATTCGTCCGAAATTTCCTAAGAGGTGGGACTAGTGTGTTGGTCGTTGAGGATTGATAGTTGTCCAAGTTCACTTCAGTATTCGTTAGGATAGAAGGGCTGTCAGGAGATAAGAGATGAGAAAGTGATGGTGGCGGAGGATCTTCCTTCAATTTACCAGAAGAAGTGTGGCTCATTCCAGAAATTAATGTAAATCTAATTTAATATAAGATTTAAATTAAAAAATAATTTTCCGAAGCGGTTAAAATCGCTTTTGAAAAATAAAATGCAAGTTCACAGCAAACCTAAAGCTCAAAAACTAAAGTCAAGAGCGGTGCAAAACACGTCCGCACTCCAGCACGTCAAAAACCGGAATCTGCCAGAGGTGGAAACTGTAGAAAAACATGTTCAACAAATTTAAAAAATTCTTCGCCAAAACAGACCTCAGAAAATTTTCAGGGCTTTAAGGAAAAAATAAAAACTATATTTTTTAATGAAAAAGAATATGAACTTGATAATTCAATGGCATTTTAATAAATTTATAACATTTTTAAAAGTAATATCTATAATTAAATGTTGGTTTTAGCATTTTCTCAGAATGGATTTTTAAGCTTTTTTGTTTTCACGTGAAACACCATAGCACAAGTAATTTTGATCCAAATGCTACAAAACTTGGTATAAATGTTTTTCATAAACGTTTACGGGGAATAGACCTTGTAAATGATTCTAGTTACATAAATATTTTGTTTTTTAATTGTTAAACTTGTAATAACATGCAAATTCTTGAAGAATTTTGTGTTGACAACATTTAAACTAATACAGAATAATAAATAATAAAGATATAAATTTACCAGAGGTGTATTCCATGTAGAATATTAGTACAAACAAATACAAACTTAGAAATTAAAAAAAATATTGATTTGAATGGAGTTATCATGTTTTGTAACAATATGAAGTTTTTGGCCTTTTTTCCCCATATTTTGGCCTATAAAAAATTAAAAAAAAAAATAATAATGAAATATTTTTATGTGAAATCATAAGTTTTTAGATAACATTTAATCCAAAATGTAAAAACATAATGTATCTAAATAATTTCAAAAATTCCTTCGTAGGTGTTCGTGTTCCTTAATTCTTTTAAAGTGGGACTTCAAATAGAAAAAAATTGTTTTTTCAAAATCTTGAGAAAATTGAAGTAGATACTCAAAATTCATAATATATGAGATATTTTAGTAAAATTGCGTATTTCGTTTCATAATAAGGATCCATAATTCTGTTTAAAATGGATCCTCATTATAAAACAAAATGCATTCAATGAAAATGAATTGTAATAATGACTATTAATAGCATTTACGATGTTATTACGATCAAAGTATCTACATTTTAATGAAAATTTGTGTCCATAACAAGCAAAAATAAATGATCTTTTTTCATTGTAGCATTGAGCTGGATAATAATGTGCATATAAATAATTATTAAGCTAGAAATATGAAATGCCCATATCCAACTGAAATTACTAGAGCTTTCATAAAAAATATTTATTCAAAAATTTTTTTAATGGAAAAAAAAAAAGAATATATAGCAACTCCAATTACTGAGCATAAAAACTTAAAATATCACAAAATACTTTTATAAATTTTCTAAGCTTATATGTAAATGGAAATAATAAAAATAAAATCAAAATCATGCTTTTTACATACTTAGGAACATACTTAGAACATACTAAACATACTTAGAACATACTAAGGAACATACTTAGTTCTTATCAATTTGAGTTGTTTTTTGGATATTTTATCCAGATTTTCAAAAATTTTTATTAAAGAATTTATGTTAGAATATTTTGCTTATCAATAAATTATTAAACCTGAAATCTCTAGTTTTAAGCATATTATAATCTGAAAATGAACTTGACCTTGGCATTCTGTTCAGAAATATACAATTTACTGCATGTTACTTCTGTTGTCTCTATCCCACTTCTGAAATTTGTTGTAGCCTGCTAGCGTCTAATTGTGTCAGGTGGTTTTGCGTTGTAGGCGTCTGGTGGACGGACTCTCTCTTTATATTAATTTATTTACAATATTAACAATACTTTACGTACACTATTTTAATACACAAGGCACTTTGTGCCTCTTCTACAATATCAATTCTATTTTTATACTTAAAAACCATGAACACATCACATACGGTCCCTGATCGTGCATCTCCTCAGACTCTTCTAGCGTTCTGCTCGTAATCTCAAAATCTAACCGTTCGTACTTACCAGTTCAACCAGTTTACACAGTGTTAATATAAACTTCAACTCTTTCCTCAATTTTTAAAATATTTTCATGTATCACATTGAATGATCACTATTAGAATAATAAATATTATGATTTCAAAATCTACATATTGTAGATATATTTTTCTATTAATAAAACTATACTTACAAAAAAAGACCATCATATAAAAATTTACTGAATTGAATGAAATTGTCCTTTAAAAAGCTAATGATTAAATCTTTTCAAAATTAGATTATTTAAATCTAATAATGAGGACAATTATTTCACACGAAATATCCTTTCATTTTTAAACAAATTAAAATGTATTTTATATTGATCTTATTCTTTTGTTTATTATTGTTATTAACTTATGAGTATTTTACTTATGTTTTTTAAATATAATGCAATTTTAGCAATGGTTTTCGTTTGAACAGGTTTTCACTAATAACAAAACAGCGACACTTATAATCTCTATAATTTAAATATTATTTTAGATGTAATTATTGTTAATGTTTGGCCCAACATGATTTCCATTTTCGAGCATTCTTTATTTTTGCTTGAGACATTAAGTATGAAATTGGTGTTTCATACAAATTACTGACATCTAATATGTAACACACGAGTTTTCTTATGTACGTACAAATCTTTTATTCTGTTTAAGAAATTTTATAACACAGGTTTTCATTGCTTACATATACTCACATTTTAAATTAAATTGGTATAAACATACAATGCAAACAAACTTAATAACATATGAGAAAACTAATTTAAAAATAGTTATATTAAATATTCATATCATACACTTCTAAATGAAAGTCTACACAAGAATGCATTCGTTAAACATTTACATTTAACATTTTTGTGTGTTGAGAGTTTTTGGCCATATATTCAGAAAATATGATCAAATGAAATTGTAAGTTTTAAATTATCCGAAAGAACAAAAGTGAAATAACTGACTTTGAAACGAAGCTTGAAAAAGGAAATAAATTCTGAAATTTTTTTTTAATGCTACATAGATTTTGGCATGATAGGAAGGAAAAAAAAAAAGAAGAAGCCCCGTAATTTCTTGAGATTAAACGAAAAAAAAAATGTATTATAAGCCTACATACTGTGTACTTACGGAAAAGATAGTTGCTACTAAAAGTGGAGTTAATTAAATTCTATATTTTAGGTGCCATTTCGAATTAAAAGGATCAAAAAGAAAAATTAGAACTGTTATTAAATATAGTCTTTCGAGATGTTTCGTCATTTTTTTGTTCATATTTAAATAAATAGCCAGATTGAAAAACATTTAATTGACTTTCATATTAGCAGTAATTATTAATAATTACTATAGTTTATCAATAATTATTTCATTCATAGATCATTTCTTAGATAAAAAATAACTTTGCATTTGTAAATACTCCGAAATTACGAGTAACGACTTTTAAATTATCGAAATTAAAACTGTTCCTGACCTTCCTCTGAGAAATGGACTTCAAATAGTTAGCTATGTAGTCCACCATTTCCCTGCCCCTCACGCGAAATTCTGCGACGTCCATCTCAAAGTTTCTCCGTTTGCTTCTTCGGTGAATCTCGCCGTCGCTCCGATTTCTAGGTTTCGTTCTCGGACAAGATAGTTGCCAAAAGAAACCTTATCTTAGTTTCACTAACTTTTCAAGTAGAGTAACAAATAGAGGCTTTATTATATCTTTACATAATATATATCTATTCATTTATTAATGACAAATAAGGAAACATACAGCACTTGTTACATTTCTTCCACATTATATTTGACCCTGATGAATTTTCTAATATGACGGTTGCTATGCGGAACTGGTTACGTTAGTGTTACGTGACGTCAATTAACATATCTATCTAATTGACCTCTATCTACTCAAAACGTTTTGTCATCCGGACGCCATTTTTTATTTACGGTTTCTTGAAAATTTTATGCCAATCAAAAATTGGAAATGACTCGTAAACATTTTCGTGGGATGATTTATTAAGACTTTTTGTTGCTGATTATCAAAGCAACAGTGCGTTTATCAACTCATTTTCATTTTTGGTGATGAAGAAACTTATAAAGCCGTTGTATATCATTGGTTTTTATTTTTTCCAGGTACTATTGCAGAAGTAAGAAAAAACTAGCAGCGCAGGATTATTCTTACTCGACAAACAATTCAATATTTGACAGCTGCCAGCAACTGCCAGTTGAACAAATTTTCAATAGCCTCACATTTTTGCAACCTTATCTTGAGAAATTTATGATACAATATTTCTGAAAAATAGGAACATGCATAATTCATATCATGAATAGTTTAAATAAATGAGAATTTTATTGAAAATATCACAGAGATATAATTTTGTAAAATTTGTCTGTTCCCGAGGATTTGAGAAATTTAACTGACGTTTAATTTTTTTGTCACTGTTTTTTAGCATAATTTATACATTTTGGAGGATAGAAGAAATTTAAATGCACTTCCTATTTAAAGGCTGCCGTTGTCAGACTAGGTGGAAAATAAAAAGCAGTCTTAAATGCATGGGGTGTATCTTGCTTTCTCTCGCCCTGAATAAAAAGAAGCAATGGAAAAGCTGAGAACTATACAGGACTAGTTTCAAAACGCCTTCAAAATTATAAAACTCTAGGATGTCACATGTCCCTAAAAATACATTTTGTGAATACATAATTGGGTTTCATAAAAATAACTGCTCTGTGAGAAATTCAACAAAGGTATTTCAACAGTGGAAAAAATATCAGAGAAAAAGAATCCACACGTGCAAATATGTTTGCAGACCATTGATGGATGCCCTCAAGCATAATACAGTGGAAAATCGTTAAAAGTCGTATTCGAATCAAGATTAATGCATGTTGTTGTTGTTGCGACTAATACTCAGGATCTTTTAGAGATGGACGGACATCCTGTGAGTAATCTACTCATGGATGGAGTGAAAGAGTCAGCTTCTGTTGTGGGAGTACCTGAAGGCAGAAATCTGGCTTTGCTCTGCATCGCTGACGAAGGAGGGCGTTGCCTTCCGTGTGGACTTGTAGGAGTAACTATTCTAATTTGCGTATCGTGGAGGAGAAAACCCGCAAAGCACCCACCAGTTAGTCCGCCATCGGATTGAACGTCCGTCCTAACGCTCACCAGCGTGCACGTTGCCACTAAGCCACAGTCAGGCGATTAATAAGTTCAAATAAATTCTTTACAACTCACTTTACATCGGTATGAACTTTTAATTTCGTGTTTCAAGAAAGCCTTATCAGTAACAAAAGAGGTAGCATGCAAATTTTAAATTAGAGCTAAATATTCTAATTAATTTGACAGGAAAGACAGAAAGGTAAATGGTAAATTTTGTAAAAAGGTAAATTTTGACTTGCGTAATTGGATTATTGTAATTAAAATTTTGTAGACGGAGGTCTCATATTATGCGACAGCCACCAATAATATAAAAAACCAAAAAAGTGATAATTTTTTTGAGATGTGCATATGAGACCAAAGATGATGGATCCTATTCCCAAAATTCGTCAGCTAATAAGCTGTGAGATTAACATGCACAGCTATAAAGGCCACACAAAAAACCTTTTACTGTTAATGAGGTCAGTTTCTCGGATCTATGCTAATTTACACAGGTATTTGTGGAAACACATCTTAATCTTCTAAAAGTAAATTTTTAACGTTTGGAGAGTAACGTGAGTGAGTGAGTACTCTAAGTTCTGCATCAGACTTAATTCTACATTGGGTGAAGAACTGAAACGTATCGTTATTCGCGTTCAGCGTTTAAAGATGAAGATTAATTTTAGCCGCAAAGTACAAATTTTAAGGTTGATCTCATTTTTCTTCTCTCTTTCGTTTTTCTCACCAATATTGCCATCTATTACAAAGATGTAAAAATACTTTTTTTCCCTTGGTGTCATATGAAATTTATATACTACTGTGTCCAAAAGTAAGATCAATTTTAAATTTAAAATTCCGCAGCTTATGGAATTTCCATTTTTTTCTTTTGTGGTTTATGGTATTGTTCTTGACATCTGTGTGAAATTTCACGTCAAAATATTCATTAGTGTTTAAGTTACTCTTGGCTTTGAGAGACGCCTAAAAGTGATTTCGACGATTTTTGAAATGTCTGAATTAATTGAGCAAAGAACTTGCATTCAATTTTGTTTGCGGGAACGTATAGATTGTTGCAGAAGGCATTCGGTGAGCATTACTATATCGGAAAAATGTTTACAAGTGGTATAAAAGAGTTCAAAGAAAGCAGAGAACGCGTTGAAGACGATAAGACTTCTGGTCGAGCATCAACCTCAACCGACGAAACTCACTCCAAAAAAATTAAAGATTTGGTGCTGGCAAACCGTCGATTAACAATTAGAGACCTTGCTGAATTTCAAAAGGATCGGTCAATTCCGTTTTGGGCATCAAACGCGTCAAATCTCGATTGTTACCGAAAACACTGAAGGATCAGCTCACACTGCATTGATTCCTCATGGCGTTTTCGCCAAAAATGAAACCCATTTAGTTCCACAGCCACCATATTCACACCGTGCGACTTCTGACTATTCCCTAAACTCAAAAGACCACTCCGGGGACACCATTTTGAGTCGATTGAAGAGATTCAACGTGAATCGCCGCGCGCTTTCAATGGTCATCTCAGCCGATGATTATTTAGCATGCATTGAGGATTGGTATAAGTGCATTGTGTCCGGAGGGGATTACTTTGAAGGCGATGAAATAAATTTGGAAGAATAAATAGTTTTTGAAAAAAATTGGTCTTACTTTTTGGGCACAGTAGTATAATAAAAATATATATCAACGGCGGAATTTCAATCTCTCGTTTCTAACAAAGAAGCTCAACAGAAAAGGTGATTCGGGGAGCAATACTGGTCATCAAAGAGTTATATTGATTAATGTTACATTGTTCCATTTATCCATGTTGCATATCGATAGTGTTGCAGATATATAGAGCAAAAGAATATTATCAACAAAATTATATTAAGACATGAAATTTTTCACAGCTTCAATCCTTTAAGATTTGGGCAAATTTGAAACAGGACCAAACAAACCTTCTAATAATAATGGGTGCAAAATGAAGAGATGGATCTTGATGATGCCTTTTATGGATATCAAATCTTTTCTTGGGTTCATATAATACCATGCAGATTTAAAAGTATTTAATGCAAAATAGACCTTTTTTTACAGTAGTATCAACAATACACACGTATATCTATATCTTTCTCTCTCTCTCTCTCTCTCTCTCTCTCTCTCTCTATATATATATATATATCGGAGGATATTCTCACAGACAAATAACATACTAAGACATATTCAATTTAAAAAAAATGTTATAAGGCATTAAATTGTGAAAGTCTATTTGAATCAACATGTAATTGTGAATGAATATTAAAAATAAGATAAGTAGAAACCTCTTGACTATTGTGATTGGTTAACGAAAAATTTCAAAACTTTTGTAACATTATAAAACTTTATTTTTTTTTTCTATTCACACAAGATTTTTCTGAGCATTTATACTTACATTACATATGACTTCTTTAAAAGCGTGAATTAACTTTGAATTAAAAAAAAAAAAAAAAAAGTAATATAGATAAGGAAGTGAATGAATGCTTTGTGTTGATGTTGTTACATAAACGTCTTTATAATGCTGAATAAATGCCGTATAATACAGGCTGATAATTGAAGGTTTAATTCGAAAGCCTGATTTTACTATAATTATTTATATTATGGAAGAATTAATATTAAAAAAATGTCAAATTGTGTTTCAGTAAATACTTTTCTAGAAGGAATTTATAAATGTCTCCATCAAAAAGTATTTATTAATAATAAACATATTCATGAATTATTATGTATAAAAATATTTACAATTCATCACCTCTAACAGAATCTTTTCCCTTTCTTCTTAAATTTCTTTTTAAAAAATACTAGCAAAATTATTTTGAACTTCAAATTTAAAAAGTTCTACAGAGATGTCGTCATAAGGCATATTCAGTGCAATTAAATTAAGAATTGGAAATAGTAATTTAAATATTAATCAACAGCAATCTGTAGTATTAGTTTAGAAACATATATTTCTGAAGTGAATTCCTTGTAAGTTGTATTCAATGATATATATGCATTATTTAATTTCTATTAATTATCAATTTTAGACGATGATATTAATTTTACTTAAATTGACAAGTGTTCTTGTAAGAGTCTTATCAACAATTCTAAGCAAATGGTGGTTTAAAAATATATTCATGAGTCTTAGTTGTTTGAAATGCTATTTGATGGTTAACATAAGTATAAATGAATCAAAATGTAAATAATAGATTTATAAAAACCATAACATCATTTATTTTACAAATAAAACTCTAATAAAATAAATTCTTTTAAAATTATTTAATTTATATAATATCATTTAGTTTATATAATTATTTAATTTATATTTAAAAAAACCTAAATTCAATATTTTGTCAATTTTATTTCATTGAATAATAATGATATTTTCCAAAAAAATTAACACTATTTTTTATATAATTTATATATACTTAATTGATAACTACTGAAATGCGAGACTTCAATTAAGTAAAATCAAGGAAGTAATAAATTTAAAAATAATCGTGGAAGGCATCCATATTTGTTCAGTCTTGCCCTCGAAGAAAAAAATGTTATACACCCACCCCCATCTTACTGAATAAATTATATTACACTGGACATTTTAACCAGACGTACTGACTGTTCAATTCGATCCTTAAATTATTTTTGGTCACCAGAAGTTAAAATCAAACGTAGAAATATCTGCAACTGAAGTAAAATAACTTCAGATTTGAAGAACGTGTCCAAATTTCATTGCACGATATATATATATTTCCAATTAGATAGAAATAATACTTTTATGTAACAGACGGAGCAGTTTCAGCCTTTCTTGTGTTGTTTTTATCGATGTGCCCATTTATTTATTGATTTCCCATATTTCACTAATCTGGAATTTGCTTCCAATATGCAGCACTAAATTTTCATAAAAAATTAACTTCCTTGCCTATTGCTAGACACCCTTTCGTCTATCACAGCTATTGATATTTCTACGACAAGAATGACCTTCTAGAATGAATGACATTGTGACATAATAAAAAAGAACAATAAATTAAGTAACGGTTATATTTTTGAGGAAGAGCATTTATACTCATTTTCAAAAGCACAGTCGATAGCCTCACTGAGAATTTAGATTCGAGATATTCTCCTTGCATTGTACGATAAGTAGTAATTGTATGTAGTAAGATAAGCCTACAAAATTGTGTGCCACATTAAATTTGGAATATGGTTGCTTCAAAAAAACGAATTAGAATTTGAAGACGTTCTTGCAGAAGTTGGAGATTATGGTTCATTTCAGAGAAATGCTTATGTTTTCTTGGCTCAGTGGCCACAGCCCTACTCAGTGTTGGCCATGAATATTCTGTTTCTAGTACACATACCAAATCACTGGTGCCGTATTCCAGAAGTGGCAATCAGTAAAAATTTGACTGCCAATGCACAACAAAATTTTTCGGCATGATAAATCTAAATGCTTCATATATGACTTAAATTACACGAACTGATTGAATCGAGCCATTTTCGAATAGCAGAAGACACGCCTCTCATTCGAAACACTCCCAACAATGGATGGGAATATGAAACTACTCATTTCATGAAACGGCAGCCAGTAAGTATGCTTATTTTTGATATTTTTTTTAAATTACTGACAGAATTTTAAAATATTTTACATGAGAAATAATTGCTGATGAATTTCATTTTAAATGTTTAAAATACACTTTGAAATTATAAAAGAAAAAAAAAAACTTGAATGCTGAATATCCTAAAAAAACATACATGACGTTCTTTAACGCCCAATAATTTTTCTTTTTTCGTGTAATACGAGTATTTGCCTCTATTTAGATTGTCTATTTATTTGTTATTTATATTGGTCCATAATATTTATATTAAATTATTTAAAGTTTTAATAATAATTTTTAATTTAGGGTAACTTATTTTAGGGTACACGCAATTACAAACATGAATAATGCAATAAAATCCTTAAAATTTAAAATAATTCGTTGCTTTTCAGAATTATTTTAACAAAATTTTTATAATGCATATATTTGCATTACAGAATTTTTACATAATATCAAAAATCTAAAACTGTTTATTTCATTTAATAATAAATATTATTAATTATTATGTTCAAAAGTAGTTGGTATTCAAATAACTGAAAACTTGGTACATTAAAAAAAGAATTAAAATAAAATAATTTTTATTACACACATATGTATAGAATGAAGCAAACAATATTTTTGTTCCATTCATAATGCTGCAGTTCTCTTATTGTTTTTTTTTTTTAATAATTGCTTTGAGTTATTAATATTAAAAGTATCAAAACACTGTTCTCATTACATTTTCTAAAAATGATTTTTTAATGATTTTTAAATATGTTTAATTAAAACAAAAAAAAAATTGATATAGTACTGAGAAATGCACTCATTTACTTTTATAATTTTGAGAGGATAAGTGCGTATTGCTTATTATGTCACAAATCAATTTCGATTAAAAAATATTTTCTAAATTTAAACATTGTTTTAAGCAATTAAAATGATAAATCTCTATAACTTCAAATTTGAAAATCTTTTAATTACATTTAATATGCTTTTTTCAAAATTTATAAATTTAATTTAAATTAAAATTAGTAAATTCAATATTTCTAATTTTGGAGCTTAATTCTAAATTAAGTTTCTTTTAAAACATATTCCATTTTTTAGATATGCCATTTTATGATTTTTAGGCATTTTCAATTGGAAACAAGATATAAATTTCTTTGGCATAGTTGCGCTTACAATGAAATTGGTGCGCTCATAGCGAATAAACTCCATAGCAAATCTGGTATGGAGTCTATACAAAAATCCCTTTACCTAATGGGTATTTTGCCACTTACATGACGTACGATTCAGGAGCTTGCTTGAAAAAGACATTTGAAGCGGTTTTTACAGAAGGTCAAAAAGTCAAGGAAGTAGGAGACCTTTGGAATCCTGAATCCACCTTAAGAGAAAACAAGTAATATAAAAAAAATTTTTTTAAAGCCAATTTCACCTTTTTCACTTTATTGCAGAAAAGTCCTTTACAAATACTGTTTAAATTTTTCATCTCCATCTGATTTTTCATCTATTATTAGATGCATAACTTAAATCTAAAAGCAAAGATTTAATTAATTAATTAAATTTAATGAAATTTAAATTAATATTTCAAAACTGCATTAACATCAAGTATCATCTACTATAAATCAAAACAATGCTTGAACTTGAGTGGACGAATAAAGTATTTATGAACGATTAAAAATTTAAAACAAAATATAGGAGAGTGTGAGCTAATAGATGGAAAAAAAATACCTTCTCCCCCAAAAATTAAACTCAGCTGAACATTCTCTGAACAATATAAAAGGAACAATTTTAAGGAATGGCCCATTTTACAAATAAAAATGATTTAAAATGGATTGCTAATAATGAAATAAAATGGTGGTATGCTTTTGCTGAAAGATAATCGCATGAGAAACTCATTTCAAATAAACTGATATAAAATAGCGAGCGCATTAAATTAGGTTAACGTTATTTCTCTAAACTCGATCTGTCCATACCATTAAGAATAGTTTTTTTATTGGTAGTGAAAATTTTTGTAATGGCAGATCAAACGACATACTGTAACATTATAATAAACTGAAATCCCACACTAAGAAGCCTGAAGTCTATTAATATAACTTTTGATAAGTATGTTGCGATGCCATGTCCTCGTTTGTGATAACATTTAGTACTTTTTGAAGTTTCGAAAATGAAATTAGTGTAGTTCGGACATCAAGTAGATTTTCTTCAGATGTTTGGAGAAGAGTTAGTTAGTTAGTTATGATATTGGCGCAGGGCTTTCCTAAATTCATAAAGAGGGTGAAAAAAGGAAGCCGAGTTTTTGGACTGATTCCTCCACTGTTTACTTTAAACTGTAAGTCCAGGTCTGTTTAGCCCCTCGTGTGCACAAGCGACAAACCAAACCAAAAACCTCCTGCGTTTTTAATGCATCAAAGATGGGATCCTTCTTTGCTTGTCGTTGTCCGAAACGATGGTAAAGAAATTGGAAGTTTTGCCCGATGCTTGAAAAAGATATAGTACCAGAATCAATAAAAAGCGCAGATTTTCCGTCGTGGCCATGTCCCATTGTGGAAAGCTAATAAGTTCAAAGTGGTAGGAGGAAAACAAGAGTCATTTAAAAATATAAGCTCATATTTTAAAGAGCACAAACTATAGAAACGTTAACACTCATAAAAAAGTGTCTTACAGGAATTCTTAATATTTTTCCTTTGCCAGTGTGGAATTTTGATTACTAACATTTTTGAAATTAGTTTTCAATTCATTTGAAGTGTAGTCAATATATAACAGCAGTTTATTTTGTAATAGTATTATGTATGTAGAAAGGTTATTGTTCATAATTGGCATGAATAAAATTATTTTTTTTTTATTGATAATAATCTATTGTTAGATTATTAGTATATAATCAAAAAAGTGAGAATGTAGTGGTAAACATCATGTTAAAAATATAATTAAGACCTAAAAAAAGACGCCATCGTTGCGATTTAATAATAAAGCAGTTTTTCACTTTCTTTCAAGAGAATGACAAACAGCTTTATTTTTCTATTGGAAAATAATTAATATATCTATCTATGTCTCCACAAACCTTATGGGTCTGTGCATCCTTGCAGCAAATTATTTTTCAGATAACTTGCAACCAATTTTTCTTTATTTAAGGTTAACTATGATAATGACAAACTAGAACTCAGTAATTATCAAAGAGGTATTATGCATTGTTTCGTGCATGATACAGGGTGGCTAAAAAAGCTTTCCCTGTTTCAATGCGTCTACATATACAGACTGCGGAAGATGGAAAATTAATTTTTAAAAAATCTCCAGTAAAGAACATTTAGGCACTGATTTTGAAGTTTACATGATTAACATGAATTTTTCAAATTTCCTACAGCTTACGTGGCTAACTCCTGTTACCCACCGTTATTAGAGGAATATAGTAAAGTAATGGAAGCATTTGCCATTCCTGAATTGTTGTGTTTTTAAAGACAGTGCTTGGGCACGACAGTTTTAATACGGGAGGAAACACAACTTCCCCTATTCTTCGTTCAATACAGGCAGTTTTTACGTCTGCATTTTGGTAGCGAGAAATTGTCAGCCAGTGTTTTCAAGAAAGAATGGCAAACCAAATCCCTAGACTTCACCCAATGTGACTTTTGGCTGTGGGTACACCTTAAATTGGTCGTCTGCGATGGGGGCGCCACACGTCTCTCACTCGACTCAAATATGCTTCTAATTTTAAACACTCAGCAGTGACATATTGAAAATTATTATATATTTTGCTGTTGTGAGGTGTGGATTCAAATTTAGAAAATTCCGCCCATACGCTTTCTGCTCTACTCAGGGAACGAATTCTCAGTTCATCTCCGCTCAACGACATGTCTATTTCTGTTCTCTGAGAGATCTGCCAGATTTCTAACGTTATCTCTCGAGATTATAGAAAACTAACAAAAGATTTTTCATTTATTAACTAGGATAAACGTTTTTAATTAAATCGCTTCTCTCCTTGTAATGTCAATTTTTAGAGTACTTTTTTTTAATATTTTACAAAAAATTTTTATCGAAGGCTTATATTACTTAACTGCATACAAAGAAAAACTTATATTTTATGGTGATTCTTATATTTTAAAAAGGCATGGTAAGAAAATATTTAGCCTGGATTATTGCAAAAAATTATTGAAAGTGAAATTATATTCTTATCGTTGAATATTAGACTTGAATGTGAAAGGAAGCATTTTCTCTCCCATGCATTTTGAGAAAAAATGTTATTTTCTAAAATTAAAATCTTATCTATGAGCAAATTTTGATTTATTACATATTACCCTTTTTGATATTAACTTTTATTTTATATTTTTAATATATATATATATATATATATATATATATATATATATGTGTGTGTGTGTGTATATATAACTATATGTGTATGTGTGTGTGTGTGTTTAGGATATTAACCTTTCTAATGATCATTTTATTTAGTGGAATTTTGGTATGCGGCGACAGTCATTACTCCAATTTAGTCCTCCACGCTAACTAACTCTGGTGGAGCTATAGGAACTTTTATCTACAGAACTTTTAGGAGACAAGTAAAAGTAATTCTGAAGCTAAACTTCTAAATTCTAACGTATATACATACCTAAGTTCTAGCACACCAAAAGTATATTTAAATAAATTTAAAAAAATTAATTCCTTGACGTGTGTAACATACTCTTAAATTTATATAGGTTTAAAACCGATGAATTATTTTAATGTTAAATTTACTAAGCAAAATAATAATTTTGTTAGTTTAATTTGCTTTTTAAATTTTATTTTAAAATTGTTATTATTATTATTATTTTAAATTACATTATTAAATAAATTTTGTTAATTTGAAAAGTTCCTCCAATTTAGATATTAATTTAAATGTTTAGTATTTTTCGGTTAAGCAGATGCCAGATGCAATGGTTCGCCAAATGTGGCAGTCTTTTCTATTTCATCAACTACGTTATACTGTATAACCTTAGGGTTTCTCTTGAAGTCAATAATTAAATTTTAGCCAATATTTATATGCGACTAGTGGGGTTCCGTAAGACCGAAGTTTCGTTTATTTTTATAGAACGGATATGTAATTTTTATATTTCCTTTCTTATTTTTTGTCTACAGTCTTTTATGTTCACAACTGTCAATTATATTAATATTACATGAAGTATATTAAATAATATGAGATAGTACATAATTTTAGATAAAAAGTTATGTGCAATTTTCGCATATTATATGAATTTATTTTTTATAAAATTTTAATGTTATTTACATTCATATTTCCACTAGTAAAAAAACATTCTTGTTAACCTTTATCTATAGTTTATGTTGTTATTGACAACCGTCTATTTTTAATCTTTAATCTATTGTTATCATACGTTATCCTTGAATGTTACCTACATTATCCTACGTTATTATATCCCAAGTTATCATTTAATGTTAAATATGGGCCTGCATAGGACATTTTACATGCTTAAATACATGTATCATTGCATAAATATACATGTTTTATCCTTATTTAATTCTTTTGTTCATTTTTACCACTCATTCAGATAGGACTATAACAACATTAAATGGAAAATAATGTGTATGAAAATCAATTGAAAACTTACTTCTACTATTAGTTAAAACAATTTTAGTTTTTTTTTTTTTCTTAATTAGTGAACTCTTCAGTTTAACTGAAGGCATTTATTCTGAAAAAATCTAGTTATGCACGGAAGAAATATTTGCCCTACAGTGGTGGTGTATTCATGAGAAAATATAGATAAGATCACCATCAATACCCAAATAAATTCCAACATATAAAAAATAACAGTTTCCGTTTAATATTTTTCCAGAATTATATAATTTATCTAAATGAAGTTACTTTCAATGCTTCTCTATTTCATTTCAATCAGTGCGCAATTAATCTGTGTTTATCCTCTGACAAGAACATGCTTTCTTACATAGGTATAATTAGTTGCCCAAATTATTTCACTGATTGTCAGTACGATCTTCAACAATTTAAAATAACTTTATGTTAATCAGATAAATATTCAGGTCATGAAAGAATTTTAATGTATGAAAGGAATATAGAACTATCATTTAATTTATATATTCATTTGTTAATATTGTAATGTAATAAATTTTATAATAGTTGCTCAAACTTCGTTACATGAAATATGTGTTATTTAAAAGACATGAAAAAAAAAAAAAAGAATTATTTATTTTACTAGGTTCATCAAAATTTTTTTTTAAATTCATATACAAGATAAAAAAAATATATATAAATTTATGAAAAAACGAATAAAGGCGAAAATAACCATTTATTCATAGTATTTTTAAATTATTTTTACTAAGCCTTACTCAAATTTCTAATAACGAACAAATAACAAAATGTGCTCTTTTCTATAATTACAGAGCAGAAGTTCAGTTTCTGAACTCTGAATATTTATTTTTGAATTAGTATATTTAAGTGATATTTCATAGAAAACTGTTATATAAAGTGTCTATTTTTAATAAATTCATTAATTTTTTTCAAAATTTATTATTTCATAACTCGTGACTAGCCAAACAGCATAAAAATATTTTCGCTCATTGTTTTTAAGTTTAAAGAAAAAATTATTTGTTTTTAAATTATTAGCTCCAGAATCGTCTGTTTATTAACATTTGTTTATTAAAAAGCAAAACAAAAAAGGTATTTTTAAAATTTAGAGTTAGGTATGAAAGGAAATGGCAAAATACACTGGTGTTGAAAATTAACAGGATTTGCATGTTTGTTTTTTTTTCCTTGAAAAGTTGCAAATCTCTCTGTATGTTTTTCATATAAAAAAGACTATGAAGTGTCTGTGCTTAAAAAATTCACTGATTGCTCTGAATTGATTATTTTTTTATGTGACATCTAAATAAACGGCATAAAAAATATTTTTGTTCATTGTTTAAGTTTAATGAAAATTTATTTTGGAAAATCGTTTTTCAAGAGATTTTGGAACTAATAATAGCTTCGGAATAGTTTGTTCTACGGACATTTGTTTAATGATAAAAGTAAATAAAAATATTTTTGATAAATAAATTTTTTGCTGGCTCATAACTTATACTCTGAATTCAATATTCGTGCGTAATTCAATTGTTATCTTACGTATTACAAAAATTACGAAATATTTAGAATCAGCTCCTTTTTAGTAATAGGAAAACTGTATTAGTTTTTGTTGCGAATTGTGTAAAAGACAATGAAACAATACACTAGTGTTCAATATATACATATATCGTTTGTTTTTTGAAAACTACTAAATGAAAGGTATGCCTCTGAATACAGTCATCTGGGTAGAACTAAGGTGTCACTAACTTTCTCCAACCTGCATAAAAGATACCACTTTGCAGCGAAGGTTTGATGATTTGGATGGGCATTGTGTTGGATGAGTACCCTTCCGTGTCTTTGTGACTGCGGTGAAGTGTAAGGATAAGTTCTTGGAGCCTAGGTTTGTCTTTTGCGAAGCGCAGGAAACCATTCATGGCAAGAAAACGGTTCTGCCGCAAAAGTAGGACAGATTTTTTCAGAGATTTATAAAATTGCTGAATTTTGAGTTTGAATTGATGATGTTATGGGAGTTGTATAACTGTAACTATACCATATATTAATCAATTTGTGTTGATATTGCCAACTCTTTTTTTTTTTTCAATTCTGATGCTGAGGAGATTTATAAATGATAATTTGTGCCATATTATGTTGGCAGCTCTTATTATTATTTTTTTTTTGTACAAAATCTGTCTATGTTCAACCTAATTTCCACTAAATTCCATGTAATAGTTCTACAGATTATCCATCAAAAGGGGAAAGTATTTTACATATTGAATACCAATGAAGTTCTACACGTGTTTCTAATCATTTTCGTAATTCATAATTAACATTTTATATCCTTCTTTTAAATTTATTTAATACTTGATCATTTATGTTTATTGAATTTATTTTATGTCTGATTAAGTTTTAGATATAGGGTAAATGGAAATTTATTGTTAGAGGAACATCAAACTACTCTAATAAAAATTCAATTGCTGTTACTTCCTCTGATAAATAGCCAGGCGATTTATACAGGGTGAATCTGTCATTGTGTGCTGTGCAGTTTCCTCACCTTAACACCTATCACTGTGGATATTGCAGGTGAGCTGAATGCCCGTTAATATGGCCTTCAAGATTGATCGTCAAGCGCAAGTTGCACAGCATCATTAGTTTCTCACAGGTAAAAAGTGGATAGCGCAGCGGAAAATCCTCGGTGTGACGTGACTTGACGTTGGGGGATGCCGAGGAACTATTTTTAAAAATTATGGGACGACGAAAAGGAATACAAAAATAAATCATCCACACGTAGGTGGGACTGAGGCCGCACCAGGTGGCTTAGCGATTAAATATAAAACAAGAGAAAAAAAGTTTATACAAATGCCAGAACATCAGCAAAGTGACGTTCCTGATACGATGACTCATGCTGCCATCTGGTGGTAGTGCTGTAGATTGGAGGTACTTTTTTAGGTTGGATGAATGGTTGAAATCCGAAAATGAAATAAAATAAAAGAAGCGAATGGAGGGGATACTCTATAAAAAAAATTTAAGAAGAGTAAAAATTCTCTTGCAGGGGGATTAAGTTATAAAAAAAAGATGAGGCTTTAAAACTAAAATAAACAAGAACTAAAAACAACAGTTAAAAATAATTAATTCTTGGAAATAAAAATACCAGATAAATCAGTATGACAATATAACTGTTAAGAATATTAAAGAACGGCAACTATAAGTGGAAAGATAAACAAAAAATAATTTAGTAAAACTGAGCTTAGCCGTCTATCGGAGAGATTAATATTTACAAGAAAAAACGGAGAAGTTAAGTTTTACGAAAATAACATGAAAATAATAATAATAAAATAAAATTAAAAATTAAAAATTAATAATTAAAAATAAAAAATAAAAAAGGATTTAGAATCATGGAGGTAAGCATCATTGGGCGCGGTCAGTACTTGGGTGGGTGACCACCTGGGAACACCGCGTGCCGTTGGCATTCACAAATTTGGGACCTGAATGGCCGCCGAGTGTTCTAGCGCTCTGGCGCTCGGTGCCAGGTTTCGGGTTCGAATCCCGGCGGTGCCATGGATGTTTGTAGTGGTTCGAAATCCACTTTAAGCCGTAGGTCCCGGTCTCCTATGACTGTAAGAACGTCAAAATAGCCAAAGTCAGACTTCTACCTACGGGTGCTCCATCACAACAGAAGTTGCTTCCTTCCCTTTCAATCATGAGTACGTATGGGCTCATGGGCTTGGCCAGCCAAGTGGGATAAGAAACAACAACAACAACAAAAATTATTTTATTATTCACGTTGTCTCTGTTTAATGCCCTTCGGAGGTTGGAAACTACCTCAAGTGAAAACTTTTTCTTATTTTTGATTAAGCTCTAGATAAAGCTGTAATTTTAAAAAATGGATTTCTTTGATTTAGTTTTTGACAACAAATGTGAAGCAATACATATCCAATACGAAATTTTCGTTTCAAAATATTAGAAAATTTTATAGATGTATATTTAAGAAATCTTTTTTTTCCTTTAGAATTGGAAGAAAGCCAGTATTTTTCATCATAGTTACTGTCACAATTATCAGTGCCACAGCATCTCTGATGGTGACAAACTTCATAGCATTTTGGTTTTGCGCACGATTAATGGTGGCCTAATGTCTTCACTCTTTCAGCTACCATTTATTATAGGTAAGTTCTTGCTAAAAATAATGTTTTTCAACTGTCTTCAATTAAACTTTAGGTAATATTTAAAAAAAAAAAAAAATGGCTGTAATTAGATATTTTTGATTGAGTTTCGCTCTGAATGGTCTTAAACAAATTTTGATGATAAGTCACTCTAAGAGCGATATTTTTACATGGTAGCGTGTGACCATATATGTAACGAAAATTGTTAAAGTCTGTTGTATTTACTTATTTTGGAATACATTCGTTATTGACTTTGTTGGCATTTGAAAGAATTTCTGCGGACAGCAAGCCTTCTGAACATTTACTTTAACATGAAAAATATTTAAAATTGTGGCTAGTAAGAGAATGTTCAACAGGATATTGTATTATATACATCCTTAGAATTAATTTTATTTTATTTTTCCTACATCTATTGCACATCTAGGGTGGAATTTGAAGTTTCATTTTCCTATATAAATATGTTCACTTTAATTTGAACGATTTGCTTTTCAAGTTTATCTTAAATGGTGTGAATAAAGTTAACTTTTCAAGTTTATCTAGATGGTGTGAATTATTAGGTTGGCAAGAAAGTTATATCCTCTTCCTATTGCTCCAATTGGAATGATTATTATTTCGTTGTTCTTTGTGCGATTTAGACAATTTTGGTATAAATCGAAAGTTTGTAATTCCGTGTTTTGATTTTTCATATGTCATTTTGAAAATTAGGGATTATATGGCTGATCAAGAAAATCTTAATTTTAGGCACTCTATGATTTATGAATTTCTAATTTGGTCTTAATGTGACAGAAGCACATAAAAATTTGTGTTTCGTTTTGGAGTATCTAAAGTTAAATTGCGTACAATGTAAAGAAGTTTGAAAATTTTTTGTCAAGTGACATGAAGCTTCAAGATGAACCATCGCACTGTAAGACCGAAGGAGCTTGACGATGATGTTCTGAGAACTTTAGTGAGTAATGAACCCCTATTAACTACGAGAGATGGGGTAATTTGTCTATCAATTGTGTTGTTTTATTTCAATTGAATAAAGCGAAAAACATTTGGCAGATCGAATTTCTGTGGGTTTTTTTTTTGCTCGACAACAGTATGAGACACTGTTGGATTGCTTGGTTATTGGTGACGAAATGTGGATTGTGTATGACAGTGTAGTGAAGAAAAGAGCCAAGGCAATTACAAGAAATTCGCATTCTACCCTTGCGAATTACAAATTGCACCAAACAATTTAATGCTTTGCATTTTGTGGAATTATTTACATCCTAGCACATTGTTGCAAACAGATCAAACTGTCACCGAAGACCTATATTGTGATCTGCTAACCCCGACTGAATACAAAAATATGTGAACTTCGTCCAACACTGTATAACCAAAACCACGGGGCTTAACCGTCGTTTAAGCCCCGTGTTGCCATCCAGCACGGGGCTTAAACGACGGAGGAGGAGCTTCAGGGTCTTGATTATGAAGTTTTTATCACATCCCTCATACTCATTTGAAATGGTACCCTCCGACTACCACTTGTTCATATAGATGCATAATTTTCCTAAAGAAATTTTTTTTTTTTTGAAATTTTCAGTTGGTTCAGAAGGCAGTGATAGATTTACTGACTTCAAAGGATAGGATCTTTTTACACATGTTTACAGATGGAAGAAGACCATAGAAAACAATTGTCAATATTTCATTAATTAATCTTACTTATGAGCTTAATTAAAAGAAATCGAAATTTGCTTAAAAACCATCAGAACTTTCTTACCCCAACTAATGTTTTTTCTATATATAATTATTCGCACACATAAGAAGAACTAATAAATATATTATTTTCTAATTACCGAACATATTAAACGGAGGTCATTTATTAGTAACACTCAGATATGATTAGATTTAGCTTTACCTAGAGACAAAAGAGAAGCTTGCATCAACATTTTACTACCACGATTTAGAACATACGCTTTCAGGAAGGTCGTTTGAGGAATTATAATCTCATCTTTAACGGATGAACGTTTGGACTTACAGATTTTTATGATGTTGGTAAACCTAGACACGGGAGCTTTCTGTTCTGCTACGTTTGTCTGGATTCCAACCGAACTCTGTTAAACTTAAACAAAAGCACTATCCATCAGTACTCTACGACTATAACAAGCTAGTGAAATTAAAACAATGTAATTTTAAAATTTAATTTGTAATGACAGAAATTTTATCCGCTAGTTCAAACTTCTTTGACTTTAAGCAATTGCATAATTGGATAATTTTAAAATTGTAGCTTTATAATTGCTTATATATAAATTCCTTCAATTTTTATATCAACAATTTCAACGATTCCAACAAATATATGAATATTTTAACTCATTTGCCACATTACCACATATATTCATAAACATTTCATCCGTTATAAATATATCAGGCATATACATACATTACGAACTTTTTTGTTTAGCGATTAAATAGTCGCGATACTAAAAAGTTTCTTTTCTTGTGTTAACACTCCTTAGGTGACTAAATAGTTACCACACACATCAATCTCCCAAACTTCCAATAACAATTTTTAAAAAATATTTATGGGAATATTTCTTCATTTTGCTATCCTATACAGGTTCAATCTTTCTAATAAAATATTCCATATCCACCGATTTGACGTACATTTAAACTTACAATAAGAAAGCGAAGAAAGAAAGTGATTCAAAGTTCACTCGTTGAAGACAAGAATTCAATTTAATAATCAACATGCATAAGAGTAAATGCTCCTGCATTCGCTATGCATTCCTGTTTACTATAATCTTTTAAATGAGTATTTATATTAAATGAGATGTGCTTCGCTGCAGTTCTTGAATTCGTTGGACCCGCAAAAGCGAGCTTTGACAAATGCTGTACCCAATGTGTCGTGGGCGGTTGGTCTTTGTATCTTGCCACTCATTGCTTACCTCAGCAAGAACTGGATCGTCTTGGGCAGTGCCTCCATTTCACTGGCTTTACTCATGTATGGATACTGGAAGTAAGTCTGATCAAGCATAAAATCAATTGATTAAAAGCATACATAGAATACACGGTATTTATGTCGGAGGGAACATTGGATAAAAGGTTCGACCTGTTGTCTTAAATACATAAACCGAATAAAATATTTGGAAGCACATTAATTTCTTATAGAAATCACCATGATTTTTTTATGGAAATATTCATCTAATTAACTCATTGGATGTTGGGCTTTAATAGATTTTTTATGTCGGGCTTTAAATTCTTTATACTTAGCACATCCATTTTCCACTGAACATTAATTTTTACCTTTAGAAATCACCATGATTTTTTATGGAAATATTCATCTAATTAACTCATTTCATTTTTTTTTTTTTTTTGATGTCGGGCTTTAATAGACATGGGATGAGAAAATTAATGTTTTTCTTCTTTTTCTATAATTGTAATGTACCATACAGAAAATGGTTTCGTTTGGAAAAATTGGATCAAATTCATTCATTTCTTATTGTCACAGTGAAATTAATACAAAATATATGTAATGAAATGAGCAAATGATGGAGCATTGAGTAAATATTTAATAATCTATTAAAAAACGTTTATCAAATTAGATTTTTGCAAAAATAAAGACCATAATAGAATTTATGTTACTATACGAACTTAACTTTGAAGATAAAATAAAAAAATTTAAAATTTTTTAAGAAGATCAATATGTTATTTGGAATTTATTATGTTATTTCAGAAATAGAAATATATGTTATATTCATTACTGTATTTATATAATATTCATCATATTCATTATGATATTCGTAATTTCTGTAAAAAACAAACATTAAAGGAAGTTTAATTTCATATGTTTTAGTTGTCTGAGCTGTATTGTTAAACATGTTATTAATTTCCGCGAAAGTGTCGCAGTTCATCATTTCGTCACCTGTCTATTACAACATAGGTTCGCCAATTTTCTTCACTAAATTTCTAATCGTTATCTTGATTATTATCATGTGCAATTGTTATCTCTTATAGATTTTTTTTTCAATTTAATATACACCATGGCACGAGAGGAAGTTTTGAAATAACGTTGCACGATGGAAACCTTTCCTGTGACGACAGTGACAGAACTGCAAAATGGCGTGCGTTTTCATTCGCACAATACAAGAAAAAGAAAGGAATTCTGAGGGCTGCGCTTGTCAAACTAACTGTAGAATATGATTTGCATTACATTTTGACCTGTAATACAGGCATGCTTTTCATTTGTTAAAAAATCATAAGCAAATTCATGGGTATATTAACTCAATACAAGATTGTTTAAATCATTTTTCAGATTCCTGCCCGAGTCGCCGAGGTGGCTGGTTTCTCGTGAGAAATACAAAGAAGCCACTGCTGTTTTAATGAAAGTTGCAAGGCAAAATGGGAAAGATGTAAAGGAAAAAGTTATTATGACAAAAATAAAAGTAAATAAATCTTAGAAAACTGCTATAATTTCTACATTCATATTGTTTAGTTGATTTTGCAATTTGAGATTAATAAAACTTCTTTAGTTAAAGAAAGCATTTGAGTTTGTTCCATTTTGCTCCTAATGAAGACACTTAACCAGGACTTCTTCGTCAACGACAGAACGAATGTCAGCATATTCGCTTTTGCCAGTGCAAGTAATGGAAAATATACTTAACCGTAATTTGGAACATCTCAGATCAAAATTCACCATTCATATTTGGAATTAGGCTTCGTACTTTGTCGAATTTATTGAAAGGACTACTTATTTGTCCGTTTAACCTCTGTGAAAAAATGTGTACTACTAGATTTGGCTCTCTTTCCGAATACAAATTCAATTCCTTCCAGTTAAAAAGGCCCAACGCTTTAACTATTATGTCGTTCCTAGCTTTGCCTATTTATAATAAGAATGTCATAGTGTGTATTTAATTTAGAAGTTTTGCTTGGAAAATGAATTTACATGGTGTATATTTACGTAATGTGACAAAGTACTTCGGATAAAAGTGTCTGCGTTTGATATTATTAAAAGTGGATATACACTGGATGCTAAAATCTCACATCGTAAAATGTCAACCAATCAAAAGCTTGATAGCCTTGACCATTCAAGCTTTCTATTGGATGGCATTCTGTGACACAAGAGTTTAGCATCTGAACTACTACAACATTGGTTCCTCTTTCATAGCTGTAGAAATATTTTTTGAAGAGTTAGAAATAATTTTTATCAATCGCAAAATTGTCACAAAATGCTGCTGCTTTCAAAGTCTAAGTGGAATTCATTTTCTTAGAGTCATAGAATTGAATTCTACTAAAACTCATTACGTGGTGAATTATTCAGTAATAAAAGAATAGTTTATCCAAAAGTTTTCACATAGATAAATGTGACATCCCTTTATTTCTAATTTTTTATCCTTTTCAATCCATAATCGTTTCATGTATTCGATCTAAATAAAGATGCTTGCTAAATGAAATCGACCAATATCCTAATGTTTGATCATGCGAAAAAGTGAATCTTCCTATCTGAATTCCACAGATAAACTATTGATTTGAAATATTGCTTCTTTTAAGTAGTTGTAAATGACTTTTTACTTGTCTTCAGTTATACATTTCTAAGGTGGACTAAACTAACTCATTATAGAAAAAATATTGTTAAAATGATTAATAAAACTGACAAAAAAAGTATTTTGAATAAATAACGATTAAGCAATACGAATTTTAATAATTCATATAGTTATGTATATGCTTTTTCTTTCACTCCAGCAATTTTTACTGATATGTCTTTATTGATTATGTTAAACGATTGATATGATCCAAGCTTAATTAAAAATTTAATTTGTGTTCGTTATTTTAAAAATGTCAAGGCATTAATAAATATTCGATAATAATTTATTATTTAAAACATGGTTGAATATTCTGTCAATAACAAACAAAACATTTTGCAGGGGATTTTTTTTTCTTTTGATAAGTTTTAAGTGAATAAATTTTTGGATTTTGAAGGATAACTTTCTAATCAATTTATTCATTCAAGCACTGATTATTTTTTATCTTCTTAAAGGTCACACACTCTTAATATGTTAGAAATTTCCTGAATTTTCTTTGAATAGATTTATCTTCATAAATTTGCTTAGATGCCCTTGGTATAAATTCTAGTTAGAAATCTCAATTTATAGATACAGAAAAAAAAAAAAATTATATGAAATTCAAATAAAGGAAACACCGAAAGATTCACGAGAAAAATATGACACTATATTTAATAGTAATAAATAAAATGTTTCAGAGAAATATTCAAAATTTCATTTTATTTATTTATTTTTTTCATTTAGAAGTATTTCTGATGCAAATTCCTCATGAAATATTTAAAAGGAAAAGTAATAGTTTAGTCTGTTATAAAATTAAACATCCCAAATATATATATATATTTTTTATAAATAGAAAAGTACAAAATATAGCATTGATGATTAAAACGTGATTATTTTTGTCGTATTCTATTTCAGATGCTTGGGGAAAGAGTGCAAAGAGAAAAACAAGATCAAGAAGGGAAATACAGTATCTTAGATATCTTAAAATATCCCTATCTAAGGAAGAAATTCTTGATAGTGACATATTCTTGGTGAGTATGTCAATTATTGTGAGAATGTCATAATTTTAATACACTAATGAGCTGACGAAATTCAAAAATTTTAAATCGGTTAATGCAAATGGCATCAAACAATGAAGAAAATTAAATAAAGAGAATATAAAGCAAAATAATATTAATTTAAAATAGAATATAACAAAAACAGCAATAATTAAATTTATATTGTTAACTTTATAATAACTATATTAAAGGCTCGCCTAACATATTGATTTTGCTTATAGTGCGCCAAGAAAATAAATAAGCATTTCGAATTAAACAAATACAAATTTAATTTATTGCTGCATACTACATATAATTTTTGTTCGATTTATTTTTAATATGAATATAAACTGCGAAACATTTGACAACATTTTCAGAGTTATCAAACAATATAATTGTTTGTTAAAATGTAAAAAATATTTCAGTTCTTAATTTCGTATGTGTGCATCAAATTTGTGCAGTAAATCCTTTTCTAAGTTCTAAAATAACATGAAAATTTTTCTTAATTTATTTTTTGTTCTAGACATTCATTCGAAACATTTCAAGACATTTTCTGAGTTATCAAGCATGCTTCAATAATTTGACAAGTCATTCTTGCTACATTTACTATGATCAAAATGAATGGAGTTGCTTTAAGAACACCATAAAATTCTCGAAAGTAAAGTAATTTTTTTTTTTCTTCTTCTTATTTAAAGGGTAGCCAATGACTTGGCATATTTTGGTCTGCAATACAATCTTCCCAATCTGGAAGGAAATCCATTCCTGACATTCTTCGTGCTGTCCATCGTTGAGTTGCCGGGCCTGCTTTGCATCTGGTACCTCATGGAGAAATGGGGCAGGAGGTGGTCTTCGGCTTCGTTCCTCGGTTGGCAGGAGTCGCTTGTTTAGTGGTGGCTGTGATACCAGAAGGTAAGCAAGAAAGAACTTTTAGTGAATGAATACGAGTGAGTGATGAGTGAATCAAGTGATAATGGTGAGTCATGTAAAATTTTAATCTGCTCTTAAACATTCGAGCATAGTTAAAAAAAAGCATTTAAGCATTCAATGTGAAAAAAATTGGATGGGGCATACTTTTATATTTTTGTAGAATGAAAACTGAGGGTTTATTAGGACAATAAGTCAATTTTGAATATATTTGAATCGTATTAATTAAATTATTTCTTTTTCCTATTGTATTTACACTGCGTATGACTAAGGAATACAATGCGATACAATGAATAAAGAAATAAGAAATCTGTTCTACAAGTGAAGAAGTAGAAAATTATGCTGCTTTTGAGGTAAGGTTTTCTCCAGTTTAAAAGAGCTCGTAAGTAGTAGATTTTGCTATGAATTCAGTCAAAGGTATGTTAAAAAAAAAAAAAGGCCGAGCAGCATGGATCTGTTTTATATTAGAGCTGATTCGAGCTTAGGTCAACTGGAGCCTCATACAAATTCCATATTTCTTTTGAACACCCTGACATATTTTTTCAAAAAAATATATTCAATTGCTAATATTTATTTAACTTTATTAAAAATCAAATAGACAGTATGAATTAAAAATATAAGATAAAATTTTATAAAATAAAAAAAACGGAAATTTTTTTTTTTTTAAATAATAATTATAATGTCGATTTTTCTTTGATAATTGTTATAAATCAAAGTGTGTAATATATCAAAGTTGTTTGCAGCAATTATGTAAAGGTGCTGATTAGTTAATTGAGAACAATATTTTGAAGTGACGCATTTCATAAGTTTTCATGGAAAATTGATATAAAATGCAGACCTGTTTTAAAACAGATTTTTTTATTTCCAATGGCTGGGGTACATCATCACATCATCGAATAACACATCACAATAAGAAGAAAAAGTAAGAGCAGAAGTAACAGCTTGAACAGAAACATCAAAATTTAGATGATAACCGCCCCATGAAGCTCCTTGCCTCCAAATATCTGGATGCCTCAGCTACTCCATGGAGGGCACCGCAAGAACGCAGGTGGTCTCTATCTAAATTCACATTTGTGTTACACAAATGGGCACGTAGCCACTGCAAGAATGCCGATACGGTTAAGAGTGACGGTAAGGCAATCATGTCCTGTTGATAGACGGAATAAAGCCACTCTGGAGCCAGTCTCTTCCGTGTTTGCGGTCAATCTTACTGAGAAGTTCTTGCTGGTGTGTTGGCCTCATAAGCAGTTTTAAGAACTGTTTTGCAGTGTCTTTTTGGATTTTACAAGGTAGCGTTGCCCCTTTTTGGCGAGAAAATCTGCCTGATCATTGCCGGGTAGCAGTGCCCGGGGAATCCACTGAAGTACAACACGCTTATGTTGAGGTCTCAAAAATTTCAACATTTCTTGGCAACGTTCTGACAAAGGAGTCTAAAACGAACTGATAGCCTGAATGGCAGCCTGTGAATCAGACATGAGGACAACCTTTTTAAATTTTTTTTTAAAGCAGGCACGTCAGTTGCTTTAGCGCAATGCGCAATGCTTCCGCTACTCTGTCGAATGCCGTACCATACTTTCCGAAAGGTGCATAAAAGCAAACAGTTTAGAGAAAATACCAGCTCCAATATTCTTATGTTCAGAAAATTGTGACCCATCCAGTAAACATGCAGCCACTCAGGATATTCAGTCTCAATCGTCTCTAAAAGCAACACTCTTCACGATATCCAGTGAGGTATCTTTTTTTTTTAAATTAATTGCGTCAAATTTAAGTTCGTTTCAACCCCTGTCATCTCCAAGGAATTTCTGGATTCCCTCAGCAGCTGCACTTCATTGGGGATTTCTCTAATTATTTCTGTATTAAAACATAAAAGCAGCATTCCCCGATACTGTTTTACATATTTCGTCAAGAGTACATTTCATGATAATTTCGTTTTTGGTTTTACTAATTTTAAATAAGTGATCGCAATAATATGTTTCTAAAACCATGAATTTGCAAAATTGTTTTATGGAATATTTAAGTTATATATATTATATATATATACTAGCCGATCCGGCAAACGTTGTTTTGCCATATACATTATTTCT